>REGO01001595.1:0-23986 GCA_010120015.1 Rhombomys opimus | reverse complement strand
TTTTTTTTTTTTTTTGCTGTAAATTTAGTGATCTGCTGCTGTAACCTTTGTGTCGCCTGGTTTGGTCAGTTTTGTTAGAGATAACTGGTTGCCTCTTTGAGCAGTATCTGAGGGTTGATCTCAGGAATTCCGGGCTTTTGTAGGTTTGAGGTTGGGGCTCTGTGCCCCAACACCCAAGCGGTAATCTTTGGCAGGTCGGTACCGCTCTCCTGGTAACAGCAGGCTATCTGGTGCACATCAAGTCAACTGGTCTGCAGGACCTTTTCCAGGGTTATACTGGATGTCCTAAGTCTGTCCCCTTTGCTTAGTTCCCTGTTAGGGTTTTTCCCGACAGTGACTCCCAGTCTCTGGTGCCCTGGGTCTCACAGCTCTGTCTGTGCCAGAGAGCTGGGAAGCAGCAACTGACTGTGCTTGAGGCTGGGGCCCATTTCAGTGATGGCGGCTTTTACTTGCTGGTCTGTAAGACTTTTTCCAGGGAAAGACTGGGTGACTCAAGTCAGTACCATTTCCTTCCTTCCCTGTGGGGTTTTTTCATGACAGGGACTCAGTCTCTGTTGCCCTGGGACTCACAGCTCTGTCTGTGCTGGATAGCTGGGCATGCAGCAACTGTTTGTGCTCGTGGCTGGAGCCCATTTCAGTGATTGTTGCTGGTACCCGCCAGTCTGGGAAACCTTTTCCAGGTAAAGACTGCGTGACCCGTGGCCAGCCCCGTTGCCTTCCTTCCCTGTGGGGTTTTCTCCCTACTGGAACTCCCAGTCTCTGGTGTTTTTTGTGCCCACCGTTCAGCCTGGGAAGTTGATTGGGACATACAGGTGTGTGGCTCTGGACTGGGGACCTAGTGCCTGCGTGACCCGGGATCTCTTCTGGGTTCTGGCTGTGCAACCTGAGAATGGACCTGACTGATTCCCACGACGTGGAATCTCACCTGGGAAACACGATTGCTGTTGTTTTAGGGCCCAGAGTTCAGTGTCTTGGTTGCTGTACTGCAAATGTCCTGCTCCTCAGATGCAGTGTTCTCCTGGCCACAGAATATAATTTTTTTTTTTATTTTTATCAGTTACATTTTATTAATTCTGTATCCCAGCCGTGCCCCGAACCCTCGTTCCCTCCCACTCCCTCCCTCCCTCCCTCATCACCACTGTGCCCCTTTCCAAGTCCACTGATAGGGGGGACCTCCCCCCATTCATCTGATCCTGTTTTATCAGGTATCTTCATTGAGTTCCTGTTAGAAATAGTCCTTGTTCCCCTCACTTTGGGAAACCAATTGGTTACTGAGCTACCACAGGCTACATCTGAGCGGAAGTTCTAGGTTATATCCATACATGGTCCTTGGTTGAATGTCAGTTTCAGAAAAGACCCTGTGCCCAGATATATTTGGTCTTTGTGGAGCTCCTATCCTTTCCCCATCAGACTAACTCCCCTTCTTTCTTATGATTCCCTGTACTCTGCCAAAGGTTTGGTCATGAGTCTTTGCTTTGAAAACAACAACAACAACAAAAAAACCCAAAACCCTTATAAACAAGTGGAAAATAACGTCGGGAAATCACTCCAATGATGAATGATCATAGAGAAGTCCAATCTTGTAATATCTTGACAAATATTTCAATGTGAAGAAATTTATTACTGTAAAATATGAAGAGCAACTGGAACACCTACACATAATTATTTTGGTAAATAATGGTATTGTCTAGTTAGTTTGAAATTTCTTATACCCCAAAACAACTACTTTCTTAGGTTAAGTTGTTATGGTACACGTTTATAATCTCATCTGTTTAGAAGCTGAAGCATGAGGATTAAAATGTTTGAGGACAAACTAATGTACACAGTAACTTCCAGGCCATCCTAAACTATACAGACTGCCAAATCATAAAAAACAAACAGGCCAATTAGAAATCTACTTTATAAGTGTCTTAAATATATTAGTCATGTTATTAATACACAAAATTATTTTTATGTATTTATATAAAAGAACTTAATTGTGGTTATCCTATACAAGGTTTTATGTACATCCAAGAATCTATAGGTTTCCAAATAAAAAAGCTCATCACCAGGTCTGAGATATTATGGCCTGAATTTTTTGTCAGAGGTATTCTGAATATCACTCAAATCTAATCAAGCCAGTTGCATTGCTGTTGGTCACCCATCAGCACTTTATGGAAGACCCTATTGCTGAAAATACTATACAAATTGTTCATAAGACGTAGAGAAGCCAAGTTGTTAATGCCTAGGAATTTTCCCTCTGTCAACTAGCTTTTGTAGTTATACAGAATGTGCTATGCCAGCTACTGAGGGGAAAACATAATCAACAGTCTTCTCCAGCTATGAATCCTGTGAGCTACAATGATGGCCACCATAGCAAGATACAGTCATGAGTAGCAATGGTGGCACAAATGTTATGAGAGTAACCATCCACTTTCTGATTACATTTAAGGCCTAAGCCATAAGAGGAAATGCATGCCAGGTATAACAACTCTCTACACTAATCTATGGTGAGAGATTTCATAGGCCCTAAAGATAAGCCTACTAAGATTATTTTACTAAATGGACAGAGTACCAAATAACCCTTCAAATTATTGTTTCCATGTTTATAGATTAACACAGCTCTCTGACCTCATCAGAGATCTTTCTTTGCATACTAGCTACCAGTTAATGCAGAAAGCTAAAGGTATGTATAGCACAGAGAATATGTGTCAGTAGAATGTTCAACCACAAATGGGACATCTACATCACTTCCTACTCACAATACTCAGGGACCATCATGACAGAAGGAGTAAAGATGTAACAGGTTTTGGTCAGTGAAAACCAGAGTGAGTAAAGTAGTGTCTTCTAGACATGACAGGGCTGTTGCACTAGTGAACTCTCAGCAGTTCTCTCAACTTGCTCATGACTTATGCAATATCAACCTAATCAACATTCCAACATAGATGGGAAAAGACTTCACAAGTCTTCATCACTCACTGAGGAGTTACTGACATTTCATGGTTGCTAGAAGAGTGAGAGACAATTTTCTTTAATAGTATGGCCTCTAGTAGGTTAACCATACTACAGTGGATGGCCCCACTTATTAGACCTGATGTGCTATTTTAAAAAAAGAAAAAAAGACAGAGAGTTAGGGGAGTAGAGAAGTGACTATGGGTATGGCAAGAGTTAAGGGAAGGAGTGGGAAGTGTATATGATCAAATTACATTGATGGAATCCTCAAAGAATTAATAAAAGTATTAAAACAAAAAAATAACAGAATTTATTGTTAGATACACATGGATAAATTTGGATAAATATGATACACCAACAGTCCCCTAGCCTACTTATATAACTTTGCTATTGCAAATTGTGCCACAATAAACAGAAATAAGCATATTTCTATGTTCTTCTGATGAGTCAAATTCTTATCAATATATTCTCAGGAGTGATATAACTGGATCCCAAGTTATTTCTATTATTTTTTTTGTCAAACCTCTTTACTCATGCCTTAAGTGGCTATGCTGGGCAATATTACCAACATCAGTGTATGAGTGATGCTTCTTTTCTATATCCTTTATATTATTTCATTAGAAGCTTTTTATTTTATCATTATTAATTATTATAATAATATTTTATTATTTCTATTAATTTATTTAGTTAGTAGCTTTTATGATTCCTATTCTGACTTGAGTACCATAATTTTAACATAATTTAACATAATCTTAACATAATTTTAATTTGCATAGCTTTAAATGTCAAAGATGTCAAATATTTTTGTTTTATTTTTTGTTTATTTCTGTTTTGTTTTATGTTTTGAATGAGTATCTAGCTATGCAGCAGAAAATTTAATCAAACTTTCTCTGGGGCTATGACTGTCCTAGAACTTGGAATCTTGCCTCAGCTCCCTCAGTACTATGATTGCAGGCATGTGTTATCATAGCCAGCAAATAAGTGTATTATATAATTGTCGAATACTGGGATTTTCTGTATGGCAACAAATCATAATGTATTTTAACTCCATGAAATAATACACATGAGTCTAACGAACATATTTATTTTCTTAGGCCAAAGGGGAATATGGATATAGGTCAGTTGGTAGTGTACTTGCTTAGCCAAAGTACACTAGCAGTAAGCAACAAATAAACAAGTTTTAGCAGTAAGCAACAAATAAAACTGGGCATAGTTACACAGACACACACAACTGCAATCCTAGTGCTCAAGAAAATTAGAATTTTAATGTCATGCTTATCTACTTAAAGACATCCAGGCCCCCCTAGGTTGTACTATACTCTGTTTCAAACATGTACAAAGAAAAAACATCATAGATAAAGCATATGATATAATTTTTTTCCTATAAAGACTAAACTGAATTAAAAAGATGACTCTGTAGAGATACAAATGTATTCTGGAAAAACATGAAGAAAAATAAAAGATTGCTGCACACTGAATTCTGGAAGAGATTACCTCAGTGAAAGGGGACAATAGGTGCAGGACACAGAGGACTTAGAAGATACTGATAACTTTTTTAACAAAGCTTGATATATAAAAGTACGTGTTGCAATGCATTATATTTACACTTAATTTATAAATATTCTTTTGTATACATTTGATGCTCAATCATCTTTAAACAATAAACTTTCTCAATTTTTAGTGAATGCAGAAAGTATTACAAGATCAAACTCCAAGCTTAGCAGCTGAAATAAAATCCTGGGGGCAGTTTTCCATCATGTATTGATGTGTTATAATGATATACTTTCTCTTTCATGTGAAAAAGTGTTTTTCTAAAAGATTCCTGGAGAACAGACAAATGCCAGAGCTAACTGTCATGGCACAAAAGTGAAAAAGCAATGAATTTGTTTTTTACCTGGATTTACGAAGCCAGGTGTTTTTGTTTCACTAATAAGAAAATAAAAGGTGGTAGACAGTATGACCACAGAAACACTGGATATTACTGACTCAAATCTTATAAACTGGTGTCAGTTGGCCAGAATGTAAAAGTAATACCTCCATGGAGTACCACAACACAAGAGCTGATTCTGTAAATAGAATTTACAGGAATTCAGATAAATTATAATCAATATTGAATTATCTGGAATGGTTCTACAATTAAATTTCTCTGTAGTTTATCAGTATGTTTAAGCATTTTTTTACTTAGTGTATGAAAGCCATCAGGGTATAAGAGCTATTAGTATTCAGGATTAGACCTTTCCAAAATCAATAAATATTTGCACAAAATGTAGAATACCAATTAAAGTCGCTATCAGTCTTGTTTCATTTTTCTCAGTTAAGAAATTATGCTCGTAGTTAAAGGCTAGAGATTTTGTTACCATTCACAATATATCTACAAATAATTTTTTCTTGTTAAATATTTAACTGTCTCACATTTACTCTGACAGAAATTTCTTAGTTTAGTGCTTATAATGCAAATGGGAAGATTCTAAAAAGGAAGCAAAGCACACTAACAAATTATTTTGTTTTTGTATAAATAAACATACAAAAATAAATAATTGATATATATTATTTCTCTAAACCTAAAGAGTTTCAGGAAAAAATAAAGTTCAACAAAAAAGTTTGATAAGTAAGGATCTATAAATATTTCTGTGAGCTCATTATAGGATATAAAAATCTCTCCATAATATAACAAACTCAAGTTAAAAAAAAAACACATACAGAAAGCATTTTAGGCAATATAAATAATAATTCCATTTATCAGTTATTCAAATACTTTACCCTTTTGTACCAGAAATTTTAAGAGTGCATTATAGTAAGTGTACTGCTCTGATAGGTGTATCTTAGCAAGCAAAGCATTTTGTTGCACGAATCTCAATTGCTATCAGAATTAACAGTCATCCAAAGAATCAGAAATTTTAAAAGTTATTCCAATGTTGCTTATTCCCTGATTCTCTTTAGAAAGCGTTCATAGTGCACACCCATATCAGCAAAGACACACACTCACACCACTACCATCATTACCACCATTTTTCCAAGTTTGAAACTCTCAAAAAGAAATCTAAAAAATGTATAAGAAGAAAAAACCGAATAGTTATTATTTTTAAGTATTGCCAGTAAAATAAGTCATTTGTGCTGGCTATTAAATATACTCACTAGAGATGGAAACTGGGAGGGACAGACCAGGAAATGTGAGTAGCAATTCTCTCCCAAAAGTAGAAAAAGACACTAAAAAAAGTTTGATCGATTTCACTGAGAATTAGGAAATACAAAGGTAGTGACAAAAAATCTAAAAGCTAAAAAGGAGTGCCTTCAATGAATGTGCTATGCTAGGAAAATGACAAATGAACAAACTACTAGATAAGTAGAGCTGGAGATATGGGTCAGTTAGGCTTGATGATTGCAAACACTTACTGTTCTTGCAGAGGATCTGAATGCAGTTTCCAGCACCCACAAAGCACAAAAGCATCAGGAAATCTAGTTCCAGGAACTCCAAAATCTTTTTTTTTTTAATTTTTATTTTTTAAATATTAGTTACAGTTTGTTAACTTTGTATCCCTGCTGTATCCCACTCCCTCTTTCCCTCCCAATCACACCCGCCCACCCTCATCTCCTCCCTGCCCTTTTCCAAGTCCACTGATAAGGGAGAGCCTCCTCCCCTTACATCTGATACTGGTTTATCAGGTGACTTCAGGACTGGCTGCAAAGTCCTCCTCTGTGTCCTAGCAAGGCTGCTTCTCCCGGGGGGGGGGTGTCAAAGAGCCTGCCATTGAGTTCATGTCAGAAACAGTCCCTGTTCCCCTTATTAGGGTACCCACTTGGATACTGAGCTACCAATGGCTACATCTGAGCAGGGGCTCTAGGTTGCATCCATACATGGTCCTTGTTTGGAGAAACAGTCTCATAAAAGACCCCTGTGCCCTGATATATTTGGTCCTTGTGGAACTCCTGTCCTCTCCAGGTTGTATAATCCCCCCCCCCCTTTTTGGTTCCCTGCATTCTGCCAGAGGTTTGGTTATGAGTCTTAAATCTGTTTTGATACACTGCTAGGTAGAGCCTTTCAGAGGCCCTCTGTGATAGGCTCCTGTCCTGTTACTTGTTTGCTCCTACATCCAATGTCCATCCCATTTGTCTTTCTAAGTGAGGATTGATCATCGTACCCTGGGTCCTCTTTCTTGTTTATCTTCTTTAGGTGGATAGATTTCAGTATATTTATCCTATCTTATAGGACTATACAAGTGAGTATATACCATGTGTGTCTCTCTGCTTTTGGGATACCTCACTCAGGATGATCGTTTCTAGGTCCCACCATTTGCCTGCAAATTTCATGATTTCCTTGGTTTTAATTGCTGAGAAGTATTCCATTGTGTAAAAGTACCACAATTTCTGTATCCATTCCTCAACTGAGGGACATCTGGATCAAAGATATCAACATGAAACCAGATACACTAAATCGGTTAGAAGAAAAAGTGGGTAAGACATTGGAACTCATTGGCACAGGAGACAATTTTCTGAACAGAACACCAACAGCACAGACTCTAAGAGCAACAATCGATAAATGGGACCTTATGAAGCTGAAAAGCTTCTGTAAAGCAAAGGACATAGTCATCAAAACAAAATGACAGCCTACAGACTGGGAAAGGATCTTGACCAACCCTACATATGACAGAGGGCTGATATACAGAATATATAAAGAACTAAAGAAGTTAAAAAACAGCAAACCAAACAATCCGATTAAAAAATGGGGTACAGAGCTAAACAAAATCTTCTTTTTAACTTCGCAAGTTCCTGAACATCCAATCACTCAGGCACATAAAATAATAAATAAATACTCAACTGAAAAACACTAGATTTTCATGATCATTAGATTTGGCTAGGTAGACTACAATTCCAGTTCATACAGGAAAACTATATAACACAATTTTACTCCTGTAAAATATATTTTTTACATTTTATGACCTTTGAATGTAATAGTTTATCTTATTTTATTTTTGTTAATGTTACCACATGGAAAAAAATAAACAATCAATTTGTTTATAAGTGAAGTCTACTTTTTAAATCACTCTCATGTCTAACCTTTTGCAAATATCTGATATTATGAAACATGTACATGGGTTGAGTGTAGATTACACGGTAATGAATTTCTGGCTCATGTTTCAACTATTCTTAAGGTTCAACAACAAGCAGTGGGCTGCATGATCAAGTAGCTGTTCAAACTTTTGTACTGAAAAATAATTATACCATAAAGATTTCTTTTGAGTTACTTAGTTTATATAAAACCCACTTTAACAATGATTGGTTTATTCATAAAAAAATCTAAATGAGTCAATCAATATAACAAAGGATATCTAACTGTGAATTCATCTGACAGATAATATGACATGCCATGAAGAGAATCTAAAACATTGATATGTATTTATTTTCACTTGGAGGAAAGATATTTCCTGAAAAATTTTTTAAGTTTTTCTTAGAACATTCTATAATAAATTAAGTCTATAGTTCTTACTAGACATTTAGCTGTTAACCTACAAATGTTTCCTTGTCCCTCTCAGCACTACATCGCACTATAAAGAAGCCAATTCAGAATATCTAGAACTGGAAACCTATGCCATATCTTTGTTATTTTTCCTGTAATTTTCAGTTAATGTTATGAATAGGCAATTTAAAGCATTCCAATTAGATGGCACTCAGGAATCAGTGGCAAGCTGAACTCTGTGAGATGAGGCTAGCGGATTCTGCATTAATGTAAAAACAAAACAGAAACACAACCAAACAAGCAAAAAACATAAATTGGGCAGTGGTGGTACACACCTGTAATCACAGCACTCAGAAGGAAGGTAGAGGCAGGTGGATCTCTACATGTTCGAGGCCAGCTTGGTCCACAAAGTTGAGTCCAGGACAGCCAGAGCTTCAGAGAGAAGCCCTGTCTCAAAAAACCAACCAACCAACCAAACAAACAAACAAATAAAATAATAAAAAATTCATAAAAGCCACTTAGACTTTGAGTCTATTTCATTAAAAATAAAAATTAGTATATTCTGCTATTTGTAGCCAGAGTAAAATGATATAAACTTTAATTCTCAAAGTTTTATTACAAACCTAATTTGCTAGTTGTTGTGTTTATGTTTTCAAAAAGCTAGTGTGCTAAAGTAAGCTCAAGACATGACTGGTATAATTAGAATATTCCATAACTTTTTAAATTATTTTTTTCCTCTTATGTTTTCATTTCTTGTTTTAAGTTCTTAACTGATACCAATCAAGTACAATGTTCCAGAAGCAGAGATGACTACACACCAGCTTAATACATAACCTTACTAATGTTCAGTCACTCAAAACTAGTCCATCTCAGTTTCTGTCCATCCAAAGAACCAGCTGATGAGAAAAAATCTCTTACTCATCCTATCTGTTGTATCACCAGGTGAAATATGTTACTGTCATAATTGCCATTCTTGACTTCTGAATAGAGCCAACAATTTATTGAATACATAGGCTGTTGCTAAATGCTTTATCACAAAATTGGGTGTAGGGATTACTTTATTACTGCTGACTGGAAACAGCTGTGAATCTTGAAAACAAGAGAGCTTGTACATAGAACCATGAATATGTGGGAAATACCAAGAGCATGTGAATCTGAAGGGTATTAAATTCCCTGAGAGACCACGTATTAAAAATATTCAGATTGAGAGGGAACTGTAGAGAGCTGCGTAATACCGCGCCTTAAAGATGGAGCTGGTTTCCGCCTTCCACCTTCCCGACGGTGAGTGCTCTCTGTCACAAACAACTCCATATTTGGCTAAGGCTGAGGATCTGGCTTGCCTCCGTGTATGTGGACCTATTTGCATTGCCCACGAGGCACGCTGGGGTTGGCTACCCAGAGGCTATTTTAAGCTGTGGGCTGGCTTTCCCCAGGGTCAGAAGATTGTCCAAGGTTCCTGAATAAACTGCATTGAGAAGAACAAAAAAAAAAAAAAGATCAGAAAGAAGGAGAGGAGGACCTCCCCTATCAGTGGACTTGGGGAGAGGCATTCATGCAGAAAGGGGGGGAGGGTGGGACCGGGAGGGGAGGAGGGAGGGACTTATGGGGGGATACAAAAGGAATAAAGTGTATTTAATAAAAGTTAAATAAAAAATTTAAAAAAAAATATTCAGATTGAACATGATTACTTACATTGAGAAGGGTGCTGTTTACAACTGTTTTTTGTTTGTTTGTTTGTTTTGTTCTTTGTACTTTGTTGGGTACAGACTACTCGGAGAGAGAGAGATACTTTACATACCACCCCTGGGAATTTTTTGAGTAGTCTTCTCTGGCACCAAAGCCTAGTCCTATAACAATAGTAGCAGTAGAAGGAAAGGAAATGCCAAACAGGAACAGTACAGGATGACAAACCTGTCATTTAGAAAGCCTTTAGGCCAAACTAAATGAGCACATGCTAATGGTCCTCCCTCCATTCTTGCATTTGAGCTCCCAACTAGAGTGCAACCAAGAGAAAGAATTTTCTTGTCATTTTAGAGCCTAGATCAGAATCTGGCATATACCAGATCCTCAATAAATATTTTCTTGGTAAATGTGGAGCAACCCTGGTTTAAAACAAGAAGTGTATGTAGTAAACCTTCAAGATTTTATAACCATATTATGTAATAAAAGAAATTATTGATGATGTTTCTTTAATGAAAAAAAGAATGTATCCAGATATATATGTGTAACATGCACATAAACCTAAATATTCAACAATATTCTTTATAAGTTTGCTCATAATTCTGAAAAATCAGAATCAATTGAAAAGTTCTTCATTTGGCTTCCATAATTTACATAAATTCCAATAAACACATAAAGGGAATAACATACAGCTGTTGCTAAGTACAGTAAGTTCTGTTCATATTCACAAGGAATTGTACTAAAGTTCATGTTTAATTTAAAAGGGAAGTATTGAAAATGGTGCTAAGTGTGCTCTCAGTATTGTGAATATATATGTTAAGCACATCTTGTGTAATGGTATACAACCATGATATATTTCTGGAATAATGCCCAACTAACAATCATGAAAAAAAATTAAATTTGTAACAAAAGTACAGTGATTTTTTTTCCCAAAT
Organism: Rhombomys opimus; assembly: GCA_010120015.1. Classification (NCBI taxonomy): domain Eukaryota; kingdom Metazoa; phylum Chordata; class Mammalia; order Rodentia; family Muridae; genus Rhombomys; species Rhombomys opimus. The sequence continues at coordinate 12,985 of REGO01001595.1, read as the reverse complement.
GAGTGTCAGTACATTTCAGGGATAAATCTGATAACATTCAGGTCATGTGAGAATGCAACATGGCAGAAGCAGCCTTTGCTCCCTTTGCCTGTTGGTTACATCTGAACATGGGGTCTAGGTCTTCTCCATGCCTGGTCCTTGTTAGTTCATCAGTCTCTGCAGGGCACCCTGGGCTCAGATTTTTAGCCTTGTTGGTCTTGTGGAGTTCGTGTCTGCTTTGGGTCCTTCTGTTCCCCATTCTTCCATAAGACTCCCTGTGTTCTGCCCAAAGTTTGGCTGTGAGTCTCAGCATCTGCTTCTATCTTCTGTTGGTTGGAGCATTTCAGAGGACCTATCCTTTTCCCTCTCTTCCTCCACTTCTGGTGTTTATCCTGTTTGCCATTCTGAATAACCTGGTTGCCTGCTCTTTGATTACTTACTCCTGGTGATGCAGTCTTGCCAGGCCACAGACAAAGAGGATTTAGGCTATCCTAATGAGACTTGATAACATAGAGTCAAATGGCAAGGAGGAGAACTCTTACTTTCATTGGACTAGGGAAAGATACAGGAGGAAGAAGGAGGGAAGGTGGGACTGGGAAGAAATGAGGAGGGGGCTACAATCAGGATATAAAATTAATAACTTCTAAAAATATTAAAAAGAAAGAGAGAGAGAATGCAACATGAGTTTCCCATAATATCTGGATATCTGGTTCCATAGCATGCCTCTCAGTTTTTTTTTTTTTTTTTTTTTTTTTTTTTTTTTTGGTACCACAAGCAACTAACCTACAAAGCAGTTCTGACTTTAGGCAAAACGATGGTGAAGGGGACCTGCAAGACGGCGGCGACCAATGTGCACAGTTTCTGAAGATCAGAAGATCCAAAACTCCAAAAACTGGTGAGTAGATGGGCAGTTGAAGCCAGAGCATTGACTTTAAGGCTTTCATGGTTAGAGGAAACAACCCCTCAGCTGGGACAAATTGGATATAGCCCCAACCCTCATGGACATCTCCTGCATCTGAGAGTGACAAACTATTGACCCTTGCCCTTTCTGCTTCACCTTCCCTTACTCCAGTTGCCCTGGCGGAGCAGATGAAGTGAAGCAGGGAATGCAAAACCCCAGGAGTACCAGTAGGGCACATCCTTACTCTAAAGGCCAAACAGGGACCCAAATCTGAGAGTAGAAAATTGTAGATTCTCTAAGATTACCACCCATACACCTGCAAGTGAGTTCATGGACCCTCAGGACTTTCCACACAGACTGGATAGTGAGTGCACACAGGCACTCTGCTCTTACTGCACAAGCCTATTAGTGCAGAAGACAAGAGAGTGCTGCCTACAGAGCCACAGATTGGGGTCCCTCTAAACTAGCAGCCAGACATCTGATTTCTCAAACCCACACCTCTGCTGTGGGCAACATAGGAATCTTTGGCACAGTATTCTCAACACTGTTCTGTGGGTCTCCCAGTGGATTCCAGACAAACAATCTCGGGAGCCAAGATGGTACCATCCAGACAGATCTGAACACTAGGAGCACAATACCTAGACAGGTCTGTAAGCCACTGGGCCATTCAGGGTTCCTTCACACTCACAGTGAGACTGTAAACAGCAAAAAACACCTTCACCACCATCTGCACTTATGCTCCTCCCTTACACTTCACACATCCAGGAAGGCACACCTCCATGCACGCTCCTGCACTTGTGTGCTTACACACTTTTACCTGCAACCTTCCTCACTTAGCTAAATCTGAAACACCAATACCAACTCTCAAACTAGAAGAACTCTCTCAATTTCCTGAAGAATAATCCGGACTCCAGAAACAGACAGCCCCATTTTGCAGTACAGGGTCCAGGAACAAACAGCAAAGGCTACTGAATCAGATGTCTAGAGGCAAGCTTAAGAACACATCCAAAAAAAAAAAAAAAAAAACAACAACAAAAAAAACAGGACATCATGGCTTCACCAGCAACTCCCCAAAACAATGGATATTTTAATACATTTGAAACACAAGAAAAAAGATTTTAAAGCTATGCTTATCAAGTTATTAGAGGCACATAAAGAGGAAACAAACAAAACTTTTAAAGAAATGCAAGTAAATAGAGCCACACAAATAGAAGCATATAAAAAGGAAACGAATAAAAAATAGATACCATCATGGAAAGACAGGAATCCACATTCAAACAGATGAAGGAAATGGCACAAAACATGAAAACAGAATTAGAATCACTAAATAAATCAAAAACAGAAAAAACTCTGGAGCTGGAAAAGTTAAGAGAAAAGATCAGGAACCACAAATGTAAGCATCACCAACAGAATATAAGAAATGGAAAAGAGAATCTCAGGCACTGAAGATACAATTGAAGAAATTGATACATCTTTGGAAGAAAAAATAAAATTGGAAAAGTCCCAAATCATCCAAGAAATCAAGGACACCATGAAAAAGCAAAACCTAAGAATAATAGTAATAGATGAAAAAGAAGATTCCAGGCTCTAAAGTACAAAAAATATTTTCAAGAAAACCATAGAGAAAATTTTCCCAACTTAAAGAAAGAGATACTCTTAAACATACAAGAGGCTTACAGAACACCGGATAAATTATACCAGAAAAGAAACTAATAGTCAAAACACTAAATCTACAAAAAAAAAAAAAAAAAGAAAAACTATTAAAAGTAGCAAGCGAAAAAGGCAAAATAACATACAAAGGTAGATCTCTCAGAATCACACCAGACTTTGCAACAGAAACCATGAAAGCCAAAAAGGACTGGGCAGATGTCATGCAGACTCTAAGAGAACACAGATGTCATACCAGACTACTATATCTAGCAAAACTTTCAATCAACATAGATGGAGAAAACAAAATATTCCGTGATAAAACTAAACTTAAACATTATTTACAGAGCAACCCCACCCTTAATTAAGATACTAGAAGAAAAACTCCAATCTAATAAAATCAACTACAGCCAAGAAAACACAAGAAATAGAAAACCTTACAACAAAAAATCAAAAGAAAACAAGCACGCAAACACAGTTTTACCACAAACTTCACAATAAAAGGAACTAATCTTAATTGGTCACTATTATCTTTCAACATCAATGGACTCAACAACCCAACAAAAAGACACAGATTAAGAGAATGGTTAGGGAAACAGGATCCAACATTCTGCCACTTCCAAGAAACACACCTTTGCAACCATGACAGACATTACCTCAGAAAAAAAAGGCTGGAAAAAATGTTTTTCAAGCAAATGGACCCAGAAAATAAGCTTGAATAGCTATCATAATATCTAAAAAATAGACTTTCAAAAAAATTAATAAAAAAAATATGAAGAAGAATACTTCATTCACTTCAAAGGAAAAATCTACCATGAGGACATGACAATCCTGAACATCTATGCCCCCCCCCAAAAAAAAGAGTGCATGCATTCGTAAATGAAACATTATAAAAGGTCATATCTCACATAGATCCCTACACCTTATTAATGAGAGAATTCAACACTTCACTCTCACCAAGGGACAGATCATCAAGGCAGAAGCTAAATAGTGAAATAAAGACACTTAGAGAGGTCTTTAAGAAATGGACCTAATAGATGTCTACAGAACCTTTCAACAAAACTCAAGAGTATACCTTCTACTCAACACCCTGCAGAACCTTCTATAAAATTAACCATATAGTTGGACACAAAGCAAGCCTCAACAGATACAAGAATATTGAAAAAAAGAATCCCTTGTATCCTATCTAACTACCATAGCCTAAAATTAGACCTCAACAACAACAGAAATAACAAAAAGCCTACACATGCATGGAAATTAAACAACTCGTTACTCAACAACAGCTGGACTAGGGAAGAAATTTTTAAAAAAGCAATTAGAGGGGAATCCAAGATGGCGGGAACCAGCGCACACCATATTCAGAGAAGCTCAAACTCCAAATTGGTGAGTCGAGGGGCTGTGGAACCCAAAACAATGGTACGAGGCGTCCGGGGAGTAGAGGGACAAACCCTGATCTGAGTCCAATAGGACACAGGTCAACCACAGACATCTCCGTGGACCTCTCCAGGGGAATTGATTCCCAGGCAATTCCCTGTTAACAGGCAAAAGCAGTGGTGGAGGTAGACAAGCCTGCAGTGGAGGAAGCTGTGGAGGTGGTGGAGGTACAACCAACAGGGAGGCAGCAGAGGAGGGTACCTCAACTAGCAGCAGAAGCAGAGGAGGCACCCCGAAGTGCACACAGTGCTGTCTGCTCCAAGCACAGATCTCCCTCCTTGAGATTTGAGACTGAGAACACTCAACCCCCCCACTCCTGTGGCATTTCCCCCACGACCTCTGATCTCCAGCCTTGCCTAAGGGGGAAGCGACAGAGGAAGCACGTAGTGCTTCCCAGCTCAGAGAGCAGAGCCCAGCCTGCTGTGCCCACAGCTTTTAGCACAGTGCAAAGGGCTGGGCACACAGAGCCCACAACAGAGTACTTGTCCTGCACGCAGCAACAGCACAGATCTCAGAGTCCAGCCTGCAGAGCCCTCCATAGCTTGGAGACCATTTGGGCATTTAGGAAACCTGCGCAGGCGCTTTGTACCAGCAATCTGTGCTTGCTAACCTTGCTAGCATCCACAACCCCTCCTGTGCCCCCAACCCCCATTTCCCAAGCACCTACACTCTCTAGCACTCCCCTTCAAGAAACACGTGCATGTTGAAACACATACTAACATGCTTACTCCCCCACAATAATGAATCTTCACCAGCGGCTTTTCCTCTCTCAGGTACAACTGAAGCAACAACACACACTCTCAAACCACTGGACCTCCCTGATCTTCCTGAAGAATACTCCAGACAGCAGACAAAGACAGTTCCAGTCTGAAGTTCAGACTCAAGGGAAAAACAGTGAAGATCACATATAAGCAAATAGCCAAAGGTAGGCATAAGAACTCACCCAACAAAAATCAGGACACCATGGCCACACCAGCAAACCCCAAAAGCAATGGATATTTTAATTCAGAGGAAACACAGGAAAATGACTTTAAAACTATATTTATGCAGTTATTAGAGGAACAAAAAGAGGAAATGAACAGAGCTCTCAAAGAAATACATAAGACTATAACTGCACACATACAGGAACAATTAGAGACATATAGAGAGGAAACAAACAAAAAAATAGGAGCCACATTCACTCAGATGAAGGAAATGGTGCAAAGCATGAAAACAGATTTAGAATCTATAAGGAAAACACAAACAGAGAAAACCCTGGAACTGGAGAACTTAGAGAAAAGATCAGGAACCACAAAGGTAAGTATCACCAATAGAATACAAGAGATGGAAGAGAGAATCTCGGGTGCTGAAGATACACTTGCTGAAATTGACTCCTCCCTCAAAGAAACAGTAAAATCAAAAAGTCCCAAACACAAAACATCCAAGAAATCAAGGACACCATGAAAAGACGAAACCTAAGAATAATAGCAATACATGAAAAAGAAGACTCCAGGCTCCAAGGTCCAGAAAATATTTTCAAGAAAATCATAGAAGAAAATTTTCCCAACTTAAGGAAGGAGATGTCCGTAAACATACAAGAAGCCTACAGAATACCAAATAGACTAGACCAGAAAAGAAATACTTCACGTCACATCATAGTCAAAACAGTTAAATCTACAAAACAAAGAAAAAATATTAAAGGCAGCATGAGAAAAGGTCAAGTAACATATGAAGGTAAACCAATCAGAATCACACCAGACTTCTCATCAGAAACTATGAGAGCCAGAAGAGCGTGGGCAGAGGTCATGCAGTCTTTAAGGGAACACAGATGCCAACCCATACTACTCTACCCAGCAAAGCTTTCAATCAACATAGATGGAGAAAACAAAATATTCCATGATAAAACTAAATTTAAGCAATATCTACACAGCAACCCAGCCCTACAGAAGATACTAGAAGGAAAACTCCAATCCAATGAAAACAACTACACCAAAGAAAATATAGGATACATATAATTTCCCAATAAAATTTAAAAGAAAAAAAAAGCAAGGAATCATAGTAAGACACCAACACCACAATAAAAGGAACTAACAGTCATTGGTCACTATTATCTATCAACATCAATGGACTCAACTCTCCCATAAAAAGACACAGACTAACAGAATGGTTGTGGAAACTGGATCCAACATTCTGCTGCATCCAAGAAACACACCTCTGCAACAAAGTTAAACACTACCTCAGAGTAAAGGGATAGAAAAATGATTTTCAAGCAAACGAACCCAGAACACAAGCGGGGGTAGCAATTCTAATATCTAATAAAATAGACTTTCAACCAAAATTAATCAAAGAGGAGGAGGAGGGGCACTTCCTTCTCATCACAGGAAAATTTCAACAGGAGGACCTTACAATTTTGAACATCTATGCCCCAAATGCAAGACCACCTACATTTGTAAATGAAACATTATTAAAGATGAAATCACACATTGATCCCAACACCTTAATAGTGGGAGACATGAACACTCCACTCTCACAAGGGACAGGTCATCCAGTCAGAAGCAAAACAGGGAAACAAGGGTGCTTAAAGAGGCCCTAATTCAAATGGACATCATAGATGTCTACAGAACTTTCCACCCAAAATCAAAAGAGTATACCTTCTTTTCAGCATCATGGAACCTTGTCCATAATGGACCATATAGTTGGTCGCAAAGCAAGCCTCAGCCGATACGAGAAGATTTAAATAATCCCTTGTATCCTATCTGACCATTATGGTCTAAAGCTGGACCTCAACAGCAACAGAAACAGCAAAAAGCTTGCACACATATGGAAACTGAACAACTCACTACTCAAAGACAGCTTGGTTAGGGAAGAAATAAAGAAAGAAATTAAAGACATCCTAGAATTCAATGAAAATGAAGGCACAACATACCCAAACTTATGGGACACAATGAAGGCAGTGCTAAGAGAAAAGCTCATAGAACTAAGGGCCTTCAAGAAGAAATTTAAAACATCTCATACAAGCAGCTAAATGGCCCAACTGAAAGCCCTAGAAAAAAAAGAAGCAGATACACCCAAGAAGAGCAGGCGGCTGGAAATAATCGAACTCAGGGCTGAAATCAATCAATTAGAAACAAATAAAACTATTCAAAGAATCAATGAAACCAAAAGGTGGTTCTTTGAGAAAATCAGCAAGATAGACAAGCCCTTAGCCAAACTAACAAAAAGGCAGAGAGAAACTATCCAAATCAGAAAAATCAGAAATGAAAAGGGGGACATAACCACAGACACCGAGGAAATCCAAACAATCATTAGGTCTTAGTACAAAAGCCTATGTGCCACAAAATTTGAAAATCTTAAAGAAATGGACAATTTTCTTGATAGAGTCCATCTACCTAAATTAAGTCAAGATCAAATAGAAATATTGAATAGTCCCATATCCCTCAAGAAAATAGAAGCAGTCATCAACAGTCTCCCTTCCAAAAAATGCCCAGGGCCAGATGTTTTCAGCACAGAATTCTACCAGACTTTTAGAGAAGAGTTAACTCCAATTCTCTTCAAACTATTCCACAAAATAGGAACAAAAGAAACATTACCAAACTCATTCTATGAAGCCACAGTCACCTTGATACCTAAGCCACACGAAGACCTAACAAAAACAGAGAACTTCAGACCTATCTCTCTTATGAACATCAATGCAAAAATACTCAAAAAATACTCGCAAACAGAATTCAAGAACACATAAAAGATATCATTTACCATGACCAGGTAGACTTCATCCCAGGCATGCAAGGGTGGTTCCATATATGGAAATCCATCAATGTCATCCACCATATAAACAAACTGAAGGAGAAAAACCACATGATCATCTCTTTAGATGCTGTAAAAGCATTTGCCAAAGTCCAACACCCATTCATGTTTAATGTCTTGGAGAGATTAGGGATACAAGGCACATAATATCTAAACATAGTAAAGGCAATATACAGCAAGCCTATAGCCAACATCAAACTCAATGGAGAGAAACTTAAATCAATCCCACTGAAATCAGGGACAAGACAAGGCTGTCCGCTCTGTCCATATCTCTTAACTAGTAGTTGATGTCCTAGCTAGAGCAATAAGATAACTAAAGGAGATCAAAGGGATAAAAATTGGGAAGGAAGAAGTCAAAGTATCACTATTTGCAGATGATAAGATAGTAAACATGAGAGACCCCAAAAATTCAACCAGAGAACTACTTCAACTGATAAACACCTTCAGCAAAGTGGCTGGATACATAATCAACTCAAATAAATCAGAAGCCCTCCTGTATACCAAAGACGAAATGCCGAGAAAAAAAAATTAGGGAAACAACACCCTTCACAATAGCCACTAAGAACATAAAGTACCTTGGTGTGATTCTAACCAAGCAAGTGATAGAGCTGTTTGAAAAAAATTTTCAAGTCTCTGAAGAAAGAAATAGAAGAAGATATCAGAAGAAGGAAAGATCTCCTGTGCTCATGGATTGCTAGGATTAACATAGAGAAAATGGCCATCCTGCCAAAAGCAATCTACAGATTCAATGCAATTCCCATCAGAATACCACCACAATTCTTTACAGGTCTTGAAAGAAAAATTCTCAACTTCATATGGAGAAACAGAAGACCCAGAATTCCTGAAAAGTTCCTGTACAACAACAGATCATCTGGCGGTATCTCCATCCTTGATCTCAAGCTGTACTACAGAGCAATAGTAATAAAAACTGCATGGTATTGGCAGAGAAACAGAAAGGAGGAATATTACACAACTCATTCTATGAGGCCACAGTAACCTTGATATCTAAACCTCACAAAGACCCAACAAAAAAAGAGAAGTTCAGACATAACTCCCTTACCAACATTGACACAAAAATACTCAATAAAATACTCACAAATTGAATTCAAGAACACATAAAAGATATCATCCCCCATGACCAAGTAGGCTTCATCCCAGGCATGCAGACGTATTCCAATATAAGGAAATCCATCAATATAATCCACCACATAAACAAAGAAAGGGGGAAAAAAACATGATCATCTCCTTAGATGCCACAAAAGCATTAGACAAAATCCCACACCCATTCATGTCTTAAAGTTTTTGAGAGATCAGGGATACAAGGCACATACCTAAAAATAGTAAAGGTAATATACAGCAAACATATTGCCAACATTAAACCTAATAGAGAGAAATTTAAACCAATCCCACTGAATCAGTGACAAGCAAGGCTGCCCACTCTCTCCATATCTCTTCAACATAGTACTTGAAATTCTAGCTAGAGAAATAAGACAACTTAAGGAGATCAGGGAATACACATTGGAAAGGAAGAAGTCAAAGTATAACTATTAGCAGATGATATGATAGTATATATGACTGAGCCCAAAAACTTTGACCAGAGAACTCCTTCAGGTGATAAACACTTTAGCAAAATATTTGGATACAAAATTAACTAAAAAAAATTCAGGATCTCTCCTGTATACAAAAGACAAAAGTGTTGAGGAAGAACTTAGGGAACAAACAACCTTTACAATAGCCACAAATAACATTAAGTGCTTTGGTGTGACTCTAACCAAGCATATGAAAGACATGTATGAAAAAACTTCAGTTCTCTTAAGAAATTGAAATAGACTTCAGAAGGTAGAAAGATCTCCCATTCTCATGGGATTGGTAGCATTAAAATAGTGAAAGTGGTCATCCTGCCTAAAGCAATCTACAGATTCAATGCAATTGCAATCAAAATATCAACACAATTCTTTATAGAACTTGAAAGGGCAATTCTCAATTTCATATGGAAAAACAAACAAACAAAAACCCCAGAATTGCTAATATAATCCTGTATAATAGGAGATAGTCTGGAGGTATCTCCATCCCTGATTTCAAGCTGTACTATAGAGCAATAGTAATAAAAATGCATGGTACTGGCATAGAAACAAAAAGGTGGATCAATGGAATAGAATAGAAGACCCAGAAATAAAACCACACACCTATAGATATTTTATTTTTGAAAAGATAGCATCTTCAAAGAATGGTGCTTGTCTAACTGGATGTCTACATGTAGAAAAATGCAAAAAGATCTGTATTTATCACCCTGCACAAAACTAAAGTCCAAGTGGATGAAAAGCTTTCAATATAAAACCTGACACACTAAACTTGTTAGAAGAAAATGTGGTGAAAAACCTTGACCACTTTGGCACAGTAGACAACTTCTTGAACAGAACACAGTCTCTAAAATCAACAATCAATAATTGGGACTTCATGAAAATGAAAAGGTTCTGTAAAGCAAAGGAAGGACACTGTTATCAGAACAAAACAACAGCCTACAGACTGGGAAAGGATCTTTACCAATGCTTTATCTAACAAAGGGCTAATAAACAAAATATATAAAGAACTTAAGTTAAACAGCAACAAACCAAGTAATCCAATTAAAAAATGGGCTACAGAGCTAAATAGAGAATTCTCAGTAAAGGAATATGGAATGGCAGAGAAACACTTAAAGAAATGTTCAATGTCCTTAGTCATCAGGGACATGCAAATCAAAACAATCCTGAGCTTTTACCTTACACCCATCAGAATGGCTAAGATCCAAAACTCACATGACAACACATGCTGGAGAGGATGTTGAGAATTGGGAACCCTTCCCCGTTGCTGGTGGGAATTTAACCTTGTACGACCGCTTTGGAAATCAATCTGGCACTTTCTCTGAAAATTAGGAATGTGCTACCTCAATATCCAGCTATACCACTCATAGCTTATACCTAAAATATGCTCAATTGTACAACAAGGACATTTGCTCAACTATGTTTGTAGCAGCTCTATTCATAATAGCCAGAAGCTGGAAACAACCTAAATGTCCTTCAGTGGAGGAATGGATACAGAAATTATGGTACATTTACAGAGTAGAATACTACTCAGCCTTTAAAAACAAAGGAAATCACAAAATTTGCAGGTAAATGGTGGTAACTAGAAAAGATTATCCTAAGTGAGGTATCCCAGAAGCAAAAAGACACACATGGTATATACTCACTTATAAGTGGATATTAGTCATATAATATATGATTAACATATTAAAATCTGTACTCCTAAAGAAGCAATACAACAAGGAAGACCCTAGAGAAGATGCTCAATCCTCATTCAGATTTAAAAAAGTGATAGACATTGGAAGCAGGAAAAGACAGGGAATATGACAGGAGCCTACCACAGAGAGCCTAGGAAATTCTCTACGGATCCAGGATTTGAGGATTTGATTAGACTCATAGCTAAACTTTGGGCAGAAGGCATAGAATTTTATGAAAGAGGGAGATAGAAAAACCTGAAGGAAACCAAAATATCTGTGCACAGGAGTCTTTCTGAGACTGATACTCCAAACAAGGACCATTCATAGATATAACCTAGAACCCCTGCTCAGATGTAGTCCATGGCAGCTCAGTTAATCAAGTGGGTTCCCTAGTAAGGGGAACAGGGACTGTCTCTGACATGAACTCAGTGGCTGCCTCTTTGACCACCTCCCTCCCAAGAGGGGAGCAGCCTTGCCAGGCCACAGGGGAGGACAATGCAACCAGCCCTGATGAGACCTTATAAGCTAGGGTCAGATGGAAGGGGAGGAGGACCTCCCCTATCAGTGGACTTGGAGAGCAGCATAGGAGGAGATGAGAGAGGTAGGGTAGGATTAGGAGAGAATGAGGTAGGGAGCTATAGCTTGGATATAAATTGAATAAACTGTTATTCATATAAAAATAAAAATTTAATTAAAAATAAGATAAAAATACTAAAAAGAGAAAAAAGCTGGAGGGGACAGGAGCTCCAAAAGGAGACCAACAGAGCCTAATAAACTGAACCCTGAGAGCACTGCAGAGGCTGATATCCGAACCAAGGACCATGCATTGAGAAGACCTAAAACTCCTACTCATATGTAGTTCTTAGACTCAGTATCCAAGTAGGGTCCCTAGTAAGGAGCTCGGGGGCTTTCTGTGGCATGAACTCAGTGAAAGGCTCTCTGATCAGCTCCCTTTGGGGGGGTTCAGCCTTGCCAGTTCACAGAAGAAGAAAATGCAGCCAGTCCTGATGAGACCTGATGGAAGGGGAGGAGGACATCTCCTATCAGTGAATTAGGGGAGAGGTATAGGGGAAGAGGAGGGAGGGATGGCAGGATTGGGAAGAGATGAGGGAGGGTGCCACAGCCAGAATACAAATTGAATAAATTGTAATGAATAATAAAAAATGAAACCATGGTGAAGGATGATGCACAATAGCTCTTGTCTCTCACTTCTTCCCCACCTAGGACCTGTACTCACACATGTACTCAGATTTCTAATAAAAAATAATTCCAACAAAGGACCAACCCGGAGGCTTTTTAGGAAATAACCTCTGTTGTGTTTCATATTTCATTAATATTGAAACCAATTTTATTAATTTTATATCTCCATCACCCACTGACATAAAAGATTGGAGAAGTAAGCAATTAGAAAACAACTCTTAGCAATAATCTAGGGTTGCCTTTTAAAAATAAATATGTAGATTTAAGTACTGTTTTTCTCCTATTCAGTATGGGTGCATACACCTGCAAGTACCTGTACATGTATTGGGGCAGTCATAGGTGGATATTTGTGTATTGGCTATCTTCCTCAATCAGTCTCTACCTTATCTTTTGAGATAGGATTGGTCACTGGATTGGAAGCCCACTGATTCCAGGGATCTTCCTATTTCTAACTCTTCAATACTGAGATTACAGATGGAGGTTGCTTTTTATGTGGGTAATGGGCATTCAAACAGAGCCTCACATATGTGTGGCAACCACTTTACCAACGGAGCCATCTTTCAAGGATTTCTTTCAGTAAATATATTATCACGAAGTGTTGTTTACTTGTTGTCTTCTCCAGTCTTTTATGCCTGTGGGTGATGGAGATGTAATAGGAATAAAATAGTTTTAAATATTAGTGGGATATGAAAACCAACAGGAGTTCTTTCCTAAACAGCCTCTGGGATAGACCTTTGTGTGTGTGTGTGTGTGTGTGTGTGTGTGTGTGTGTGTGTGTGTGTGTG
>REGO01001594.1:18341-28599 GCA_010120015.1 Rhombomys opimus | reverse complement strand
TTTGGTGGGTCTGCTTCTTTTTTTTTCTAGGGCTTTAAAGTTAGCCATTAAGTTGCTTAATTGAGATGTTTTGAATTTCTTCTTGAAGGCACTTAGTGCCATGAACTTCCCTCTTAGCACTGCTTTTATTGTGTCCCATTAGCTTGGGTATGTTGTGCCTTCATTTTCTTTGAATTCTAGGAAGTCCTTAATTCCTTTCTTTATTTCTTCTCTGACCCAGCTGTCATTTAGTAGCAAGTTGTTCAGTTCCATGTGTATGTAGGCTATTTGCCCATTCTGTTGTTGAGGTCGAGCGCTTGTATTTTGGGCATAGATGTTCAGGATTGTGATGTCTTCTTTGTTTAATTTTCACTTATGAGTATGTAGTGTCCTTCTCCATCTCTTTTGATTGATTTTGATTGAAAGTCTATTTTATTAGAAATTAGAATGGCTACGCCTGCTTGCTTCTTGGGTCCATTTGCTTGGAAAAACATCACCCAGCCCTTTACACTCAGGTAATGTCTCTCTTTATGACTTAGGTGTGTTTCTTGAATGCAACAAATTGTTGGGTCTTGTTTACACATCCAATCTGTTAGTCTGTGTCTTTTTATTGGAGAACTGATTCCATTAATGTTTAAAGAGATTAATGACCAGTGGATGTTAGATTCTTTGATTTTGATGTTGGCTATTGTAGTATATTTGTGTGCTTGGCTACTTTTTGTTTTGCTGTGGTGAAGTTATTTATTTCCTGTGTTTTCTTGAAAATAGTTAGTTTTCTTGGGCTGTATTTTTCCTTCTAGTATCTTCTGTAATGCTGGATTTGTGTGTAGGTGTTGTTGAACTTTATTTTTGTCATTGAGTATCTTGTTTTCTCCATCTATGAGGAGTGATAGTTTTGCTGGGTATAGTATCATCGGCTGACATCTTTGTTCTATTAGGGTCTGTGTGATATCCTTCCAGGCCCTCTGGCTTTCATAGTCTCTGTTGAGAAGTCAGGTGTGATTCTGATGAGTTTGCCATTAATGTTACTTGGCTCTTTTGCCTTGCAGCTTTTAGTATTTTTTCTTTGTTCTGTATACTTACTGTTTTGATTACTACATGGTGTGAGGATTTTCTTCTCTGGTCTAATTTATTAGGTGTTCTGTAGGCCTCTTGTATTTTTATAGGCCTCTCCTTTAAGTTGGGGAAATTAACTTCTATGATTTTGTTGAAAGTATTTTCTGGGCTTTGGAGGAAGGACTCTTCTTTTCCCTCTATTCCTATTATTCTTAGGTTTTGTCTTTTCATATTGTCTTGGATTTCTTGGATGATTTATGTCAGAAATTTTTTAGTTTTATTATTTTCTTTGATGGATACATCAAATTCTTCCATTGTATCTTCCACACCTGAAATTCTTTCTTCCATCTCTTGTAGTCTGTTGGTTATGCTTGCCTCTGTAGCTCCTTTTTTCCCTGCCATTTTCTCCCTCTCCATGATTTCCTCCATTTATATTTTCTGTAGTTTTTCCGATTCTATCTTCAGATCTTGAACCGTTCTGTAGATTTCCTTCACCTCTGTGACTATACTTTCCTGTTTTTTCTTCAATTCTTTCACCTGTTTGGATAGTTTTCTGTTTCTTTTATTTCTTTCAGTGATTTAATCATTTCCTCTCTGAAACCCACAAAGTGTTTGCCTGTGTCTTTCTGTATTTCTTTACGGATTTCTTTATAATCTGTTTTACTGTATCTTCCTCTAATTCTTTATGCAATTTATTTGCTTCCTCCATTAACCTCTTCATAAGCATAGATATGAAAACATTTTCTCGAATTTCACATATGTTAGGGTGTCCAGGGTTACTTGCGCCTTAGTAACTGGGTTCTGGGAATGCCATACTGCTTTGCCTTTTGTTGGTTGTGTTTTACTCTGGCCTCTACCCTTATGGCTATTTCAGGTGTTGTCTGTTAATTTCTCTTGCCTGCTGGGTCCTGGGGTGGGGAGAATCCCCATGGCAGGGTTCTGAAGGAGATCTCCTCAGCTATTTGGATATGGCCAAGTGAATGGTGGTGCTTTTCAGGAATTGTCACAGTTCACCTCAGGCATATGGACCTGTGTGATAACTGTGGTATTCAGGAACGCTCTCCTCTCATCAGGAGAAGTCCTGGAGTTGGGTATCCTGCTGCCGACTTTCTTGTTCTGAATTTAGTGAGCTGCAGCTGCTGCTCTTAAGGTGTATTTGTTGGGTGCAGCCCTCTTGAAGAACCAGGGAATCACACAGTTTTATCATTTTAGCTGGGGTTAACTGGTCGCACCATGGAGCAGTGTATGAGGGCTGCTCTAATGGCTCTCAGGCTTTTGTAGGTCTGAGATTGCAGCTGTGTGCCCAAGTGGTAACCTATTGCACGTGAGCACAACACTCTTGCCTGCAGTAAAAGGCTAGAGCCTAGATCCGGCATAAACCCCGAAAGTCTTCTGGAGCTGGGTGTCCTGAGCATTGGACCTGATGATTGCTCTGTGGTGGGGTTTCCTCCAGACAGGGACATCCAGACTTCGCTTTGGGGACCACAGTTGTCTGGGATGGCAAGTAGAACATGCATGCACAGGCATGCATGGCTCTGCCTTGCTGGCAATTGGGCACCTGTGCTTCTGCAGAAACTCAGTAACTTTTACCGAGAACATTTTTTTTTGGGGGGGAGGGTCCTCTGAGTGCTCTGAGGTCAGACCTGCTGTTCACATCACTGTGGATTTCCATCAGACAGAGAAAATCAGTCCCTGGTGCCCTCGGGCCCACAGTTCTATCTGGGGTTGTGAATTAGGCACACAGGTAGGACTCTGCTGGTGCCTGTTTGCCCAGCTCTGCGATGGCTGCTGGGTACTCACTGGACCCCTGGTCTTTTCCAGGGATTGGCTGGGTGACCTAAGGTCGGTCCCGATTTTTACCTTCACCGTGGGGGTTTCTCTTGACTGAAAATCTCCAGTTTCTGGTATTATGGGGCCCACAGTTCAGTCTGGGACAATGATCAGTGAGCACCAGTGTGTGGCTCTGGGCTGGCAACCAAGTGTCTGCTGTAAGCGGTACCTCCTCTGAGGTTTAGATGGGTGAGTTGAAGCTGATTAATCCCACAACATGGGGTATCCTCCCACCTGGAAAACACAATCGCTGGTGTTTTAGGACTGAGAGTTCTGTTTGCTGGTCACTGAGCAAATCCTGCTCTGCTGCTGGTCAGAAAGAGTGTCCTCCTGGTGCCACCATCTTGGATCTTTCCTTATCATGGGTTTCACTTTGAATTTTTGCTAAATTAATAGAACTGCAAGACCAGGTTTAAGTAGAAAGTTTATGAACAGTGTTTACGGCAAGATCTACCAGGCTTCGGGCAGGATTAAAGTTGACTTTTTATAGTTTTGGATTGCATTGCTTAATGAACCAATCAGCACTTTATTTTCTGTCATCAGCCATACATTTTTTAAAATAATGCTTAATTATCAATTGTCAGTGCAGCCCGCCACAGGTAGTAAATATCTGAGCATATGTGAAATCTAACCTCTCAACAAGGCTATCCTGTGCTTCCAAATAGAAAAAAGATAACAATTTTAGACTAACCCTTCAAATATGTTCATGGGATTAGAAGCATTATTTTCAACATTAGAAAGTATGAGGAACTTAAATTTAGTTATAAGAATGATTATATAACAGAAGATAACATTTGAGTTAGTGCTAATTGCATTCTTTCTGGTAAAATAAAGGCAATCAGGCCCTTCAAAAGTATGCTCACTTGTTTCTAGACACTAAACCAGGCAAATATAAGAAGAGAATAAAACTTTATTTCAAGTTTTTGAAAGCCTAACAGGAAAGAGTCTTTTAAAAAGTACTCAGCATACTGAGAAACAAAATCATGAAAAATTCTAAAATCAAGAGAAGGGTCATTTCTAAGAGTGTTTTCAAGACTAGTACACACAGTTTGGCAAAGTTTTTTTTACATGGATTCAGAACAGGGGAAAGATGAGTTTTACAATGTCAACTGCCCACTGCAAACTGCATACTTAAAATGTCACTGGGCATGATGGCACACATCTATCAGTCCAGCATTCCAGAGGCTAAGGCAAGAGGCCTATTGTGAGTTAAAGGACAGCCTGGGTTATACAGTAGTACAAGGCCAGCCAAGGATACATGGCCACATGCTGTCTCAAAAGTAAATAAAAAAGCAAATAAACAAAACATCATTTTATAAATATTAAGTGAAAATCTTACATTCAGTGGAATATACTTATGTTCTTAGACTATTTTAGCTTTGATGGTGATTTAACTATATCATAATTTAATCTTCAAAATAAGATGAGGAGCAAGTTAAAGCTGACTGAGAGAAAGCAACCTCATCAAAGGCTCTAAAGACACCATATTTCAAAACAAAAAATTACATACTTATCTTCTTAATACTAAATTTGTGAATTTTATGGTATATTCAATATTAAAGACTCCTCCTCCTACAACTAATAGCCACATTCAGCAAAGAGGCAGAATATGAAAATCGATGCTTTGAACAAAGGCTTATCTCCATTACCATTTGCAGTTTGAATATATGCATGCACTGGCTACAATCAGTATTGTAAGGTCTGGTAACAATGAAGCTCCTCATTTTATTAAAATATATTAAGAAGCTGGTGAAAAAACCAAGGCTACTCAAAAACATTAGACTTTTCTCATGGGCTGAGCACATAGACTAGATGATAGTTTGCACACCTAGCCTGCATGAAGCCTTTAGTTTGATCTTAGAACCACATAAAACACACAGTATGTGTGTAAACCAAAAACCTGAGAATTAGAAGAAGAAAATCAAGTTCAAGGTCATCCCCTCAGCTGCACATCAAGTGCAAATGCCCAGCATAGGCTATATGAAACCTTACCTCAAACTGAACAGCAAAATCAAAACCTCTATCTATATGAAAACATGATCTTTTCTAGAAGTATTAAGCTGATACACTTTATCTAGTTTATCTCCATGTCCTCAAAAGTTCCTTGTCACTATATTTAACATTTATTACTTTATTATTTGCTCAGTAAATTATATGAACTTATTATATTTTACAGATTTTTCTTGTATATGCAGAAATAATGAATAACTAACTATAAATGGAATCTAATTTTGTTATTTGCATACTGTAAGGGATAGAAGCATGAGAAAAAAACATGAATTTGAAACTGTCTAGGAAGCTGAAGAAGGGCTAGAGAGATGGCTCAGGGTTTAAGAGCAATTGCTGCTCTTCCAAAGGTGCTGAGTTCAATTCCCAGTCAACCACTTGGTGGCTCACAACCATTTATAATGAAAGCTGGAAGAATGTGTATCATCCAGAGGAGAAAACACTATGTGCTTGCTTTAGTTATATAGCTAGGCTAATATTCATGTCTCATATGAGCCATGCAGGACAAGGGTTCATACTGTGATTGCTACTGCATCGCTACGGCTTGCTTCCTGGGCAAACAATTTGTTGTTGATGAGCACAGAGCCAAAGAGATCAGAATTATCATCCAATGCATTCCAATCCCTCACACAATAAATAAGATGGCTTCCTTCCCCTCTTTACATCCCTGTCCTCACCTCCTCCAGTGTATTCAGTTCTTCAGTTTCTTCCATTCTTCCATTAAGACATTTGTATTACTATATTATACCCTAGTGCTATTAGCATTTTTCAAATCTCTTTCTCTCATCCAAGTAAAGATAAGCAGAAAAATTCAGTAATAATATAGGAAAAATCTACTAAAATCTGTACACCTAAAGAAACTAATAAAGAAGGAGGACTCTGGCTAAAATGCTCAATCCCCATTCAGAACGCCAAAGAGGATGGACATCAGAAGAATGAGAAAACAGGGAACAGCACAGGAGCCTGCCACAAAGGGCCTCTGAAAGGCTCTACCTGCAGAGTATCAAAGCAGATGCTGAGACTTATCATGACCTGTGGGCAGAGTGCAGGGAATCTTATGAATGGAGTGAGAAATAGTAAGACCTGGTGAGGACAGGAGCTCCACAAGGAGAGCAACAGAACCAAAAAATCTGGGCACAGGGATCTTTTCTGAGACGGATACTCCAACCCAGGACCATTCATGGGGATACCTAGAACCCCTGCACAGATGTAGCCCATGGCAGTTCAGTGTCCAAGTAGGTTCCATATTAATGGGAACAGGGACTGTCTCTGACATGATCTGATTGGCCTGCTCTTTGATCACTGCCCCTGAAGGGGAAGCAGCCTTAGAGGCCACAGAGGAAGACAATGCAGCCACTCCTAATGAGACCTGATAGACTAGGATCAGAAGGAAAGGGAGGAAGAGCACCCCTATCAGTGGACTTGGAGAAGGACATGGGGGAAGGGAAGATGGGATTAGGCGGGAGGAGAGAGGGAGCTACAGAGGAGATAAAAAGTGAATAAAGTGTTATTAATAAAAATTTTAAAAATTAAAAAAATCACTTGTCTTTATCCCACCTACATAAATATCCTCACAACATTATAATTTGGAGAAAAAGCATGTGGCAACTCATCATTAATTTATGAACTGAACTGTGGCTCTTTATCATCCAGGTGTATGGAAAGAAAGACACAGACACTCAGACTGGGGTATGTCTGCATGGTCCTAGCAGTTACCCATAATTGCACTGAAATCTTCTTTCTCAAAATTCTTGAATTTTTGTAATTATCATTATTTTATTTTACTATTTATTTGCTTTGTATCCAGATTGTAGCCCTCTCCATCATCTCCTCTTGGTCACACCCTCCCTCCCTCTTCCTCACTCTATCTCTTTCTCCTAGTCCACTGATAGGGGAAGCCTTCCTCCCCTACTATCATAGCCTATCAAGTCTCATCAGGACTGCCTGGATTCTCTTTCTCTGTGGGCTCGTTGGTCATCCCACCAGGGGGAAATGATCAAAGAGCAAGCAAACCAGTTCATGTCAGTTCATGCTCCCTTTACCCTTACTAGGGAACTCACATGGAGCCTGAGCTGCCTATGGGCTACATCTGAGCAGGGGGTCTAGGTCCTCTCCATGCATGGTCCTTGGTAGATGCACCAATCTATGCAGGACCCCTGGGCCCAGATTTGTTGGCTTTGTTGGTCTGCTTATGGAGCTCCTGTTCCCCCCCCCAGTCCTTCTATTCACCCACTCTTCCATAAAACTCACTCTTCTCTGCCCAAAGCTACATCTCCTCCAATCCCCTATTGGATGGAGTCTTTTAGAGGACATCTGTAGTATGCTCCCATCCTGTTCCATTTCTTCTGCCACTTCTGGTATCTACCCTGTTTTCCCTTCTGAATGAGAATTAAGCATCTTCTCTAGGGTACTCCTTGTTTAACTTTTTTTAATTTATTATAATTTATTCATTTTGTACCCCAGCTGAAGCCCCCTCCTAATCCCACCCTCACTCCCTCTTTTCCTCCCATGCCCCTTCCCCAGTCCACTGATAGGGGAGGTCCTCCTCCCCTTCCATCTGAACTTAGACTATCAGGTTTCATCAGGACTGTCTGCATTGTCTTCCTCTTTGGCCTGGTAAGGTTGCCACTCCCTAGTAGATACTCATTTATAAGTGGATATGAGACATATACTATAGGATAATCATACTAAAATCTGTACACCTAAAGAAACTGAGGAAGAAGGAGGACCCTGGGTAGGATACTCAATCCTCATTCAGAAAGGAAAAGGGGATAGACATCAGAAGATGGACAAAACAGGGAACAGGACAGGAGTCTACCACAGAGGGCCTCTGAAAGACTTTTCCCAGCAGGATATTAAAGTAGATGCTGAGAGTCATATCAGGTTTAGCTTCTTTAGGTCTGTGAATTTTAGTATGTTTATCCTATATTATACATAGCATGTTTAGCTTCTTGAGGTCTGTGGATTTTAGTATGTTTATCCTATATTATACATAGCATGTTTAGCTTCTTTAGGTCTGTGGATTTTAGTATGTTTATCCCATATTATACGGCTAATATCCGCTTATAAGTGAGTATATACCATACAAGTCTTACTGCTTCTGGGCTTCCTCACTCAAGATGATCTTTTCTAGTTCTGTCCATTTCCCAGTATTTTCCATGATTTCTCATTTTTAATAGCTGAGTTGTACTCCATTCTATAAATGTACCACAATTTCTCTATCCATTCTTTGGTTTGGGGACATTTAGGTTGTTTCCAGATTCTGTCTATGAATAAATAAATAAATAAAGGTGCTACAAACATGGTTGAGCATGGTCTTTGTTGTGTACTTGAGCATCTTTTGGATATATGCCCAGGAGTGGTATAGCTGGATCCTGAGGAAGTGCTATTCCTTATTGTCTGAGAAAGTGTCAGATTGATTTTCAAAGTGTTTTCACAAGTTTACATTCCCACTCACAATGGAGGAGAGTTCCCCTTTCTCCACATCTTATCCAGCATGTGTTGTCACGTGAGTTTTTGATCTTAGCCATACTGATGTGTTTAAGATGGAATCTTAGAGTTGTTTTGATTTGCATTTCCCTGATGACTAAGGACATTGAGAATTTCTTTATGTGTTTCTTTGCCATTCAATATTCCACTGCTGATAATTCTGTTTAGTTCTGTACCTCACTTTTTAATTGGATTATTTGGTTTTTTGGTATTTAATTTCTTGAGTTCTTTATATATTCTGGATATTAGCACTCTGTTAAATGTAGGGTTGGTGAACATCTTTTCATCTGTAGGCTGTTATTTTGTTCTGTGGACAGTGTCCTTTGCTTTACAGAAGCGTTTCAATTTCATGTGGTCCCATTTATTGATTGTTGATCTTGAGCTGTTGGTGTTCTGTCCAGGAAGTTGTCTCCTTTGCCAATGAGTTCAGGGCTCTTCCCCACTTGTTCTTCTAAGAAATTTGGTGTGTCTTGTTTTTTGTTAAGGTGTGTGATCCACTTGGACTTTACTTTCATGCCAGGTGATAAGTATGGATCTATTTGCATTTTTCTACATGTAGACTTCTAGTTAGACCAGAACCATTTTTTGAAGAGGTTATCTTTTTCCATCGTATGGTTTTGACTTTTTTGTCAAAATTCAGGTGTTTGTAGGTATGTGGGTGTATCTCTGGATTTTCGATCCAGTTCCATTGATCCACCATTCTGTTTCTATGCCAGTATAATGTCATTGTTATTACTGTTGCTCTACAGTACAGCTTGAAATCAGGAATGGAGATACCTCCAGAAATTCTGTTATTGTACATGGTTCTTTTAGCTATCTTGCCTGTTCTAGACATCTTTCTTTCATACTTCTGGGGCTTAGCATAAATATTAGTCTCAGAGAGTTCTTCCCTTGACCTGTTTGTTACTGAGATCTTCATCACCATTACAAATACCTGAGGTAAATCAACTTATAAAGGAAAAATGTTTGTCTTAGCTCTCAGATGTGAAGGGTCATTTGGTCCTGTTGATTTGGTCCACTGGAAAAGTCACATATCATGAAGAAATACATAAAAGATAGAGTGAAATTTTTCACATTGTGGACAACAAATGAAAAAGAAAAGGGGGTGCAGGGTTCATGGTCCCACAATCCTCTTCAAGGGGCATTACCCCAGTAACATGACACCAAACATACACACACACACACACACACACACACATACACTTGGCCCCTTAAATTGCTACCATATCACAGTGACATCCTGCTGGAAGTCAGGGATTTAACACATGAGGCTTTTGGGGACACTCTAGATCCATCATACCAACTGGACATCTAAAGAATTCCCCAGTGTTTTCTCTCTCAGGGCAATTTTCTCGGCATGACCTAACACTTTGTAATCTCTTTCTCTTTCATTTCTTCATTTGTTAGAATCCTAGGAATGATCCTAAAGGAAGAAAAATCATCTATTCAATATGTATAGCCTTTATTCATTTCAAAACAGTTCCAGCACCTTCCTGTTGCCTTTACCAGCTCATCAGCTTTGCTATTTTATCCTCTGTCTAGACCTGGGATACATCAACTTGAAATCTGCCTCTGTACACTTATATATCCTTATGCTACATGTAAATTGAGATAAATATATTTTTTAATTTTTTTTGTTCATAGCAGCTTTAATTTTTATTAATTACACTTTATCCACTTTGTATTCCCCCAAAAGCCCCTCTTTCCTCCACTCCCAATTCCACCCTCCTACCCCCTTCTTCATGCATGCCCCTACCAAAATCCACTGATAGGGGAGGTCCTCTTGTCCTTCCTTCTGATCTTAGTCTATCAGATCTCATTAGGAGTGGCTGCATTGTCATCTTCTGTGGCCTGGTAAGGCTGTTCCCCGCTCAGGGTTAAGTGATCAAAGAACAGG
>REGO01001593.1:27338-39910 GCA_010120015.1 Rhombomys opimus | reverse complement strand
GTGGGGAGCAGCCTTACTAGGCCACAGAGGAAGAGAATGCAGCCAGTCCTATGAGACCTGATAGACCAGGGTCAGATGGATGAGGAGGACCTCCCATATCAGTGGACTGTGGGAAGGTCAAAGGAGGATAAGAGGGAGGGAAGGAAGGGAAGGAGGGATTGAGAGGGGTCAAAGAGGGGGCTACAGCTGGAATACAAAGTGAATAAATTGTAATTTAAAAAAAAGGAAAACGAAAAAAAGATTAAGATCTAGCTGTAGGCAGACAGGTAGTACAGAAATAGAAGGAGTTGCCAACCGAAGACTGGTCCAGCTTGAGACCCAGGGCATGAGAGGGAGCCCTACTTGCAGACAGGAGCCTAGCATAATCATTGTCAGAAAGGCTTCACTCAGCAACTGACAACATCATATGCAGAGACCCACAGACAAGCATTTTCTTAATTAGTGATTGATTGGCATGACCCAGACCACTTTAGGTGTCACCACGTCTGGGAAGTTGGGCTTGTATTTTATAAGAAAACATGCTGAAAGCCAGGTGCAAAAGCAGGCAGAAGGGAGGCAGAAGCGGGCAGGTCTACGTGAGTGCGAGGCCACGCTGATCTACAATGGGAGTCTAGGACAGCCAAGACTATACAGAGAAATTTGTCTCGAAAAACCAAGAGAGAGAGAGAGAGAGAGAGAGAGAAACGACAGAGACAGAGTGAGACAGAGACAGGCAGAGAGAGAGAGAGCACGCATGCTGAACAAGCCATAAAGAGCAGGCCAGTCAACAGCACTTTGAATGGCCTCCATATCAATTCTCCTTCCAGGTTCCTGTCAGGTTTGAGCCTTTGCTTCCCCTAATAGACTGGGACTCAGGATTTGTAAGCCAAACAAATGCTTTCTTCCCCAAGTTGCTTTCGGTCATGGTGTTTCAGTAAACAACAGTAACCCTAACTAAGGCAGACAGTTGGAGTTCCTGATTGAGCCATTGCCCCTACATGTGTTTTCTGTATCATGAAACAAGTGATAGTAATACCTGTTGAAAATGGTTAACTTCTTGTCCTCCTTGAGGACAAAGGATTTTAATGCACTTAGCCACTTTTGTGTTTTTTTTTGTTTGTTTGTTTGTTTGTTTGTTTTCCTTTATCCATTGTAGTGCCAGGTACAGGAGTTTTTGTCAGAGATAAGAAAGGGCCTGATCTCCCAGAGTGCTCTTTCACAGAATATCTTAATTTACCAGTGTAATTTACATTGCACTGCCTTATAAAACTTATAAAACTCCCAGTTAGCTTGCTTTTTTAATTTAAAAACGTTCTGCTATTAAAAATGCTTAAAAATGGGAGCTGTGGAGGGAAGTGAAGCTGTGCTCAGGTTGTAGTGTATGAGAGAAGAAAAAAATATTTTGAAAATATTTAAAAATTATTAAAAATGAAATTTATAATCCATAAATTGTGCTGTGTTCTACTGCTTTTTTTGAAAGTTTGAAGAACTTAAAAATTTTTTCTTATATAATATTTTTCCTTTTCAGAACCTAATATTATTTTGTTTCCAGACTATTAGTAAACTAAAAATCCATACTTAAGAAAAAAAAACAGAAAACAAAAACAAACAAACAAACAAACAACCCTTGAGCCCCATTAGTGCTGTCTACATATTCTCAAGTGTGTGGACATCCACGAAGATTGCTAGCCCTCGCAGAGGACCCACCCTTCCAAAAGGATTCTTTCTGGAACCTGTTGGTTATTAATAGCTTCTCAGACAGGGGTGAAACTTCCGATCTACTTCCATTCTTCTGTGCTTAAGGTTTTGTTTGGCTTGAGCCTGAGTTAATATGTGCATGTTGTCACAAGCACTTGAGTTCTTCTGTGTTACTGCCTTAATGCGTCTGAAAAACAGTCCCTGTTGTCATCTAGAACCAATGTTTTAGCTCTTATATCCTTTTGCTCCTCCTTTGTCAGTGATCCTTGAAATTAGGGAGGATGGAGTATGATATAGATATCCCATTGGTGGCTGAGCACTCCACAGTCACTTACTCTCATCTATTAATATATACACACTGAGAAAGAAAACACCTCTTGTTATCCCCAAACTCAATTTTAAGGTGTAATTGCTCATATTTTAATTACGTAATCCAGAAACTTTCCTTCTTTGGTTATTTTTGCTAGCATGCAATGTTCAACTTTTCATTGACTTCTTATGATACAGATACTACATTTTTCCAAGTATGATTTCTGATTTTGGTTATCAACCTGACTATATCTGACATTTACAAAAATCCCAAAATGGAAGGCACACTTGTGAGGGATTTGAAAATAGAGTAATCTACTTTTAATCTGGATCATTGAGGTAGGAAGATACACCTTTAATCCACATTATTTAATCTAGATTTAATCTAGGCTGTGGCTTTTTCTGTAAAACGATATGCCAACATGGAAGAAGGAAGCTATTCCTCTTTAACTGCTGGCTCTTGCCTTGCTGATTAACATGTCTATTCCTTCACTGCCATTTGAGCCTACTGCTTTGGGATTCCAGTGTAAACTGGAGACTAGGTGAGACATCTAACCTAAAGAATGAGCAACTACTGGATTCTTGTACTTTATATTTATGGCTAAGCATTTTTGGATTACTTGGACCACAGCCTGTAAGTCATACATACATATGTATATGTATATATACATATATTTTACATATATATAATTATATATGTAATATACACTATATTATATAAAATGTATAATTATATATATATATATATATATATATAATCCCAAATATATATAATAAATAAATTTGGCTGAAAAAATAAATTGTTCTCAATGCTGATTCCAGATCATTAAGTCTTCACACAAACGCAAATTACAAGAGTGATCTTTAACTTCTGTTCTATCTTCACTAAAAAAGAAGCAATTTATATATTATCATATATAATTTATATATCTTCTAATACATCTCATATATATAGTATAAGATTCTATAAGTGATGTTACTCTAGAGAACACTGAGAAATACACTAAGAATCATCTGAGATCAAAGAATTCTCATGTCCTACTAGTGGGAATCTAACAATGATGTGTCCATTCAAAGAGCAATATGGCAGCACAGGTGACCAGGTCCCCCTGCCTCAGTAGACCCTCTCCAATATATGGCCTGTGCTAGTTCAGGCATTCAACTTTCTAAAAGAATGGGAAAACCAAGAATAAATAAGTAAGTTAAATGTGGTATTAGTATTGCATAAGCAACTTTGGAAGTTGTTTAGGTTCCACAAACCAAGTATATACAACTGAGGTCCAAAGGTATTACAGATGTGGTAATGGACAACAATAGAATTGAACCAAACAATTTTTATAATACACTGATACTTTATTAAACTACAGCACAGACACATATTGTACAACCTGGGTACATGAATTTGGTAAAGGCAGACAGACTGTGAAGGATTTAGCATATTGTTGATATTGGTGGAAACCACTGCAAGGAGAACCTGGAAAAGCACAGATGGTGGAAGATTTGTAAAGCAGTGATGTGCAAGTGCATTCTTTTTGTTTTGTTTTGTTTTGTTTTTTTGTTGGTTTTTTGTTTGTTCGTTTGTTTGTTTGTTTGTTTTTTACCTCCTTGGTATTACTGACCATGGGGGATGAGGTTTGATGGGATGGAATGGTGATGCTTTCAGAGAAGCAGAAGAGGAAAGTTCAAGGTAAAATTAATGGAATGCAGTGGGGTAGGGGAACTGTGGGAGGTAAAGACAGAAGAGGAGCTGGGTTCCTGTAGACTTGTAGACAATGGCAGCAGGTCACTGCGGGAAGTCCATGAAGGAGGTTGAATCTACTGTAAGGTAACCGTTAATAAATACCAGGGACCGTACATTATTCTGAAAGATTCCAAGAACTGTAAACCTTATGGAATTTGCAGTTTGTGTAACATCCTGGTTCTCTCATTTGTGCATTGTAGCATTTATCATTTTTATTTTTTTCTTTATTATTATTATTTATTACAAATTTGTTTTTACTTTGTATCCCAGCTGTAGCCCCCTTCCTCATCTCCTGGTCCTACCGTTTCTCCCTCTATCCCCTCTGTCCCTCCACTAGTCCACTGATAGGGGAGGCCCTCCTCCCTACTAACTGACTGGGTGGTCTCTGTCATGGACTCAGTGATCAGCTCCTTGATCCCCTTCCCAGGCAATGTGACCTAACTAGGTTACAGAGAACAAGGATCCAGACAGTCCTGATGAGACTGATAACACCTATTCTTTTATTGCACATAACTGCATCATGATCACATGGTTTTTTGTGTTGCTCCTGTTTTATTTCCCTTTATTTTTAGATTACTAGTTTGTCTGTTGTTCTCTTCTTATTTCCCACTTATTATACAAGTTTCCAATCCGGTATTTGAAATATCTGAGTGAGCATGTAGAGTCTGAGGGTAAGACTGAATATCCTGGACTAAACTTAAAAGACTCTGTCAGGATTGCATAGAAGCACTTCCCCAGTCCCGCAAGGGAATCTAAAATTCCCCTGTAAACAAAATATGTTTAAGAGACATTTCAGGAACCAGAGTTTCTCAATTCAGGGTCACAATGACATAAGAATGAGATAAAGGCTGCTTGCAACCCTATAAACTACTTACTTTCCTAGGGAAGATAGAATGGAAATTTAAGGTCACTCTTGTGATTTGCATTTGCAGAGACAAATTAGGAAATAATGACCAGTAATCAGCATTTATAGCTGTTTAATTTTTCAGGAAAAAAATATGTATTTTATGCTTGCATCACACATTGCCTGATAATGGTGTTAAGTACTGACTTCATATTGTAAAACAGGGATTAAATCCTCTACGTCACCATTCCGCTAGTGGACATGTCTTACCAGGCCATTGTCACTGTAGCTCACAGAGCTGGCAGCTGAGTATAGGCGATGATGACTTCTTCCTGCAGCAGTGTGCATAGCGCCCTCCATAATTATGGTGTCTGGGCAGCAAACATAAAGCACCCATGTCAGCACACACTGGAGTTCTCCACGTCCTGTGACTCCGGGATGTGGTATCTTCAGCAATAGGCTCTTACAATCAAGTCCTGGTGGCAAACAAAGAGGAATGAGACTAGCCTATAAAGTTTGGAGGAAGGGGTCCATATGATCTCAGCAACGACCCCCTCAACAGTATCCAGAGTGAGGGGGTGGTGGCACTGACTAGGTGGAATTACAGAGACTATTTTCCAGGGATGAGGGAGGGTAAATGACCATCAGAACATATTAAGTGAAAAATTAGTCAAATAAAATAATAAAGTTCTAAAAAATAATTAGAAGCTCAAAAAGAATCTGTTTTTTCCCATCTCTTATACTAGGCATAGTGTCTGGTAGAAGCAGTGTTTAACTACATTTTAACTCTCTCTCTCTTTCCAGTTAGCACTCTCTCTTTCTCTCTCTTTAGTTAGCTCTCTCTTTTTCTCCCTCCAGCCTATCCCTCTCTCTTTCTCTTTCCTCTCTCCTCCCCTTCCTCTCTACCCCCTCCTCTCCCTTTCTTCTTCCTTTCCTCCTTTCTCCTCTTCCTTTCTTCTTCCTTCCCTGTTTCCCTCCTCCATTCTCTGTGTATATGTGAGGAGTGCATGTGTGTGTTTGTATGTAAACTTCTACACATTAATTAATTAATTAATTAATTAATTAATTACCTTATATCCCAATCATAGTCCTCTCCCTCCTCTCCTTCTGGTCCCACTCTCTCTCCCTCTTCCCCTTTCCTCTTACCCTACCTCTCAGAAAACAGGACCAGGTAGCTACCCCTCCACTCTTCCCAGCATATCAAGTCACATCAGACCTGAGAGTATCTTCTTCCAAGGTGGCCTGGCAAGGCAGCCCCACCAAGGGGAAGTGATTGAAAAGCATGCAACAGAATCCTTGTTACAAACATCCCCATCTCACCTTAGTAGAGGACCCACTTGAAGACCACGTTGCCATCAGGTACATATGTGTAGGGGGCCTAGATCCAGTCCACACATGGTCCTTTGTTGGTGCTTCAGTATCTGCAAGGGCCCCTGGGCTCAGGTTAGTTAGCTCCGTTGGTCTTCTTGTGGAGTTCCTCTCTTCTCAGGTCCTTCTAACCTTCCTCTAAGGGCAGAGCTCAGGGAGCCTTGTAATAATATATGTTAAAGTTTTGAACTTTGCACGTAGTATTTAACTATAAACAGATTCAGGACTATAAGGAAAGCTTGAGTTATTGTTTACTACATATTTCTTTGTGAAAAAAAAACAGAGAAAAATAGTGTAGAGATGTTAAAGTTTAATTAGCTGACATTAATTTGCATGTATATACTTAGGAATGTTATGTTGTTAATCTCTGTTAGAAAAAGACATAGAACTATCTGATATATACAGAGTGACAGAAAACACACTTTTCTAAAAGTTCATAAAATATTAAGATACCTTTTTAAAACCTTATAAAGAAGAGAAAAAAAACACACAGATGAACTGATTTCAAACTGCATGTGATAATGTAATACACACTATGAAATGAGTGGAATGTTTGCAATCTTTGATCTATATTGAAAAACATAAACTCAGTGGTCTGCTGGTAAGTGTTTAAGAACAGCTCCATAGGAGAGCTGAGATACTGAGTGTGCCATTTTCTGAAGTATAAATAATCCCACCATGAGACGTGTTTGATTTCAGACTAAAGATATACTGCCAACTGCTTTACAAAATTCATGAATATTTAACAATTGACTGTTTATAACATCTGTCAATCAGCCCCTGTGAATCTTCAGAAATGACATTAATCTCTAACATGCTGGTTCCCATCTTTAGCTGTAAAGAATTATCAATAGCAATAGAATTTTATTAATCAGATATCCATGTTATCTTTTAATCATGTATAAAATCAATGTAGAAGCAGACTTTGTGTTATAACATTTTGTGCTGGAATTTATCTATCAATGTACAAAGTCTATTGAATATTTTCCTTTTAATAAATATAATTTTCATTGCTTAATAAGTAGGAAACATATAAATAATGTATGTGATGGAAGGTCTTTTGCTGAGTCAGAAGTTATTGACTTATAGTCTAAGAATGTCAAGTTCATGGTGAATTACTGTTTTATATCATGGCTAGGAAAGGTCATGATTTAATATAAAACCTTGAAATGATGTACTGACAAGCTTTTCAACGATATCAAATTATAATAATTTCTTTAAATAAAATTACTATGCCAGAATATACTGTGTTTCAGCATCCAGAAATATGTACCATCTCATGACTTATCCCAGTCCCAGTAAAGTGAATCGAACTATTATTAGTTTTCAAAATTATTATTTTGAAATAATTTCAAACATTATTTTGAAATTGTCTTTGAGCTGTATTGTTTCCACGTTGCTTCTGAGTCTTGTACCTACAGTGGAGCAATGCTCTGGTCATGCTGTGTGAGCTCCATGAGTTTGCTCAGTGCTTTCCTGGATAACTTAAAACCCTGACTCAAAAAAAGGCAGGACAAGATGCAGATTTTGTTTCATGGTGAGGGTTCATTATTGCAAAGGAGACACAGTAATTGGTTTAATTCTCCAAAAGCTTCTCAGGATACAAAACACCAAAACCAGAATTCTTACTATATTTTAAAATTTTGCCAGGTTTTCTAATCAAACTGCAACTCTTAAAACAAAATTGTTTATTTTTGGTATTTCCTAGAATAATCAGTTCACTGCTGTTCCACTTCCCAGGTACATACCTTCAGCAGGCAAGTAACACATAGACTATGCATTTTGTTTATATGCTCAGATAACAATGCTACGTCCTTAATTGTATATCATTCAGGATGTTGTCAAGCTCTTTTTGTTCAAAATTGTCTTCTATTTGGCTGTTAGTTATATTTCTTTCATCTTCCCACATCCAGCCTCTTCTTTTGTTGATTTTAAAAATGAACTCTTAAAATTCAATCTTCACATTTTTTAACACACAAAAATGATCTCATTTTAATTTAAAATAGCACATTTAAGCTCTGTACTGGAAGTTACATTGTTCCCCTGCTTCAGTGAAATGAATAAAGCTCTAAAGCCTGAAGGAAGGAAGATTTGCCTACAAACATGGCACAAGAATAAACTTCTGAGTGACTTCCATCTTCCCTTCCTTAGATGTATAACGACATCACAAAAATCACTCAAGACTCAAAAAAGAGATTATACTCTGATAAATATTTTATCTTAGAAAATAATAATAATAATGCCATGTCTATGGATATTGTACACTACATACTAAGGAGTGGCCAATTTGCAAAACCAAGAAATTGACTGTCTCATATTTCTATGTACAAACAATATGTCATGATCTGGTGATAATCTGAATTTCTGATATTCCTATCAGAGATGGTGAGAAGGCAACAAGAAGCATAAGGAAAGATGTGTGTGTGAGGGGGGGAGCCAGGCCTGAACTGTAGATATCATTTGAAATTACTCCTGCAGAAAAGGCAACATTTACACCTCCAATCATTTCTAAAAAACAAACAATTTCTCAATACCACTTAATCATAAAATAGTTTTCCTACACAAAATCTTCTATAGGACCATTAAAGTCATTAGCCCCAAAAACATCTGAAACAATGTGTTTGTGTGTGTGTGTGTGTGTGTGTGTACATGTGTGTATAAAGATAGCTTTCTCACACCAATAATTGAATGTTTGCTTCCTCAAATGCATAAATAACACTTTTTACTATATAATATGTTAGGTCAAAACGTGAGTTACAGTAATTTCCAAAATGATCCTGAAATCACAAAACATAGATTAGACCCACATGTAATGAACCTAAAAATGAGTAAGAACATGAAAACTTGAAAATTCATGCATATTCTTCAAATTATTGAAGATATTTTGATCAGGATGCACTCCCTTCAACAAATCATTTTAGAAAAACTCAGTATTTTTTATGTAAAGTAACAAAATGATTCCCTCTCTCAGTTTACTTAAAAACAGGAATTGATATTGGTCAATATCCAAGAGCACAAGCTAATACCTTAAAATTCCTAGGAGAAACAACAGAGGTAAACCATTAGAATTTAAATTAGCAATAAATTCTTAGACTTCAAACCTCAAATCTAAGATATCTTAGATTTATAACTTCAAATCTTAGATTTAAAACTTCAAATTTTGAAATGGGTGATATGTTGGACTTCCACAAAATTAAATATTTCCATCATAGAGAAGGTTTGAGACAGTCCCAATACAGTCTGCAGAATGAAAGAAAATATTTAAAATTCAAACACCTGCTGTTATGCTGAATATTACTTGTCTACCTGCTTAGATATGGAATCAACTGAGAGATGTGCCAATGAAAGATTCTATGATGTATTTCCAGGAAGATTTAACTGTGTGTAGAATGCCACCCTTAATGTGGGGAGTAATTTCTTGCATCAGCCCAGACAGAAAAATGTCTGAAAGAAAATCAGTGCTGTTTTACCTACACACCTTTACTTCACATTGGGTGCATCTTCTACATTGTCACTGATGCTGTTGTAAGCCATCCTTCTTCGACAAAAGCGCTCAGCTTCTTACCGAAGACAAGAATGTCTCTAGGAAGGGAGTATGCTTTCAGTTTTAGGCTGTGGGCACTGAGACTGAATGCTCCTATACTGAGAAGCAGTGTGCTCTCAGCCTTTCCGGTGTACAGACAGTCATCATTGAACTACCCAGTCCTTATCACATAACCAATTTAACAAATCTCCTTTACAACATCTCATCATATGTCAGTTCTGTTCCTTTAGCAAATTATAATAAACCAATGAGGTTCCGATAGTATTATCTATAACTCAATAATCATGCTGACTAAAAGATAGGTTGAAGAGCTGAGTACCCATGCCTACAACAAAGGCAAACAAGTAATAAGAAAGAAAATGTCAGTCATTTTGAAAACACAAATCGAATCCCAGTGAAAATCAGTAACACTCCACAATTTTAAAATTTTTATCTAAATAACAAATGACTGTAAAACGTAGACAGTTTGGAACTATGGTATATTATTGTTAGTTGGAATATAAAATGATATAGTTATAGAAAGCACCTTTTTATGTGATTCAGCAATATGACTTCTAGGTAAAAAATATGTGAAAATTCTCACACTAGCACAATAGTTGCTGAATAGAAAAATTTCAAATACTTATCAAAGATAATTGAAATATAAAATTGTAATATAATGCTCATGAAAAAATATGAAGTAAAGAGTTGTTTGCCAGTAAGGCATGATGGTGCATTCCTGTAATCCATCACTTGGGGAGGCAGAGGCAGGCATATTTCTGTGAGTTCAAGCCCAGCCTAGTCTACAAAGCAGGCCCAGGAAAACAAAGGCTACACAGAGAAATTCTGTCTCAAAAAAAAAAAAAAAAAATTAGTGTTGTCTCTTAAGCATAGGTAAGTTTTGTCTACTGAATGAAAACAGTTTTATATAAACATATTTGTGATACTCTCCTATATCTAAACTAACTGAATCCACTTAGACAAGAACTATATTAGCTAATGTTTGAAAGTTGGAGACCAGAATGAATAAAGACTTTGTAACTGGATTTTTGATCATACAAATCAAAGATTTTAGAGCTATGTCATGATGGTTAAACATCAATGTTGGTGACAACTGTACAAAGATTTTTCTAAACTCGTGCCTTGGATTGATTAAGAGACCTACACCGGGTGAGGTGAAGTATATCTTCAAGTGAATCTTGAAAATTGTTAAAACAGAATGTGTTTCAAAAATACAGGCAGGGATTACACCAAAATGTTGGTGGTATCCTGCAGTGGGCTAGGGGATCCTATGAGGCAGGGCAGAAGAAATCAAAGCAAAATTTGTATTCATCTTACTCTTCTTCTTTATGGCTTTGGACAACGGATTTCAGCTTCTTCAGACTTTCAAAAAAGATTCAACTTCAACAACTCTCCAGAAAAGCTCCAAAACTTCAGTGTTAGACTTGAACTGTTACTGTGCTCAACTTTTTTTGCCTCTGTCTCTGTCTCTGCCCCAGTCTCTCTCCCTTCCTCACTAGAGACACAGTTGACATTTGTAGAACTCTATTTGTGGTCCTAAATTATATAATTATTAAGTTACTTCTATACAGGGATTTCAAATCTTTTCTATATTGCTTTCAGAAAATTATTTTACTGGCATAAAAAGAGTTAAATAAATTTTTATTAAAAATTTTATATATATATATATATATATATATATATACTAGGGATGCCTTAAAGAAGTATCAATCAATAGATTGAATACATAGATAGGGTAAATACTAAGTAATAAAAGCCTTTCAAAATCATGAGCCTACAATATTCTAACGCTGATATGTGATACTTTTCTTTGTTCTATTTTTATTTTAATCACAGGTCATTCACTTGTATCCCAGCTGTAGCCCCATCCCTCTTTCTCTCCCAATCCCATCTTCCCTCCTTCATCTCCTCCCTGCCCCCTACCAAGACCACTGATAGAGGAGGTGCTCCTCCCCTTCCATCTGATCCTAGCTTATCAGGTATCTTCAGGACTGGCTGCAATGTCCTTATCTGTGGCCTACCAAGGCTGCTTCTCCCTCGGGGTGAGGGGATGAAGAAAGAAGCTCAATGAGCCAGTCATTGATTTCATGTCAGAAATAATCCTTGTCCCCCTTACTAGGGAACCCACTTGGATACTGAGCTACCATGGCTACATCCAAGCAGGAGTTCTAGGTTATATCCATGCAAGGTCCTTGGTTGGAGATAAAGTCTCATAGAAGACCCCTGTTCCCTGATATATTTGGTTCTTCTGGAGCTTCTGTCTCCTCTAGGTTATACTAACTCTTCCTTCTTTCATATGATTCCCTGCACTTTGCTGAAGGTTTGGTTATGAGTTTCTGCATCTGCTTTGATACACTGTTAGGTAGAGTATTTCAGATGCCCTCTGCAGTAGGCTCCTGTCCTGTTACTTGTTGCCCCGACCCACGGGACCTAGTTATTCGTGGGGGCGAAGGGGGTCGCAGCCTGTAAAAGATGAGCGGGAGAAAGGAAGGACTCAAGCAAATGTGCACTTGTCAAGAGTCAAATTTTATTGAACCGAAGTAGGCTTTTAAGGCCAACCTTAGATAGGGGCGGGGCGAGGGAGGAGCACAGTGTAGAATCCTTTTTACTCAGGGAAGGGTAGGTTGGAAAGGCCTACTTTAGAGCCTCTCAGCTCAGGAAGGGGCAGGGTGGAAGTTACAGAATCTTCTTGGCCCTGGGGCCTGGAACACTTTGCAGTTATTTTAGGAAGTCAAGGTACAGTTAGCACATTTCTGTAACTGTCAAGCAGGATGTTGGTCAACCAGGTGCAGCGGGGTGGGGGTGGGGAATGAGAAAAGGTCAGAAGTTTCTCCGGGCTTGTCTCCAACAACTTGTTTTCTCCGACTTCCAATGTCAATCCCCTTTGTCTTTCTTGTTGAGGACTGATCATCTTACCCAGGTCCTCTTCCTTGTTTATCTTCTTTAGGTGTAAGATTTTAGTATGTTTATCCTATCTTATAGGTCTAGTACTCACTTATAAGTAAGTATATACTATGTGTGTCTTTCTGCTTCTGGGATATCTCACTCAGGATGATCTTTTCTAGATCCCACCATTTGCCTGCAAATTT
>REGO01001592.1:34374-50180 GCA_010120015.1 Rhombomys opimus | reverse complement strand
AGCTATGGTGGTGCTACTCTTAGTGCAAGCGCAAAATTCTGCCTTATAGAATTTTGTGTGACTCACACAATTAGCACTTTGCATCTATTTATTTAGTGTTTTGTGTGTGTTGTCACTCATATGCCACAACAAGGATCCTAAAGTTAGAGGGTCTTGTGTGCTTGGTTTTCTCCTTCCAGAATGTAGGTTGTGCTATCAAACTCAGTTTGTCAGGATCAGTGGTAAATGCCCATAAGGGCTCAGTCTCTTTCTGGCCTATCTCACAGTTAATTTAAGATTCATTCATTTAGTTATTTTATTTATGTGTTTGTTTTTATGAGTTTATAGGCACCATGTATGTCATAGAGGCCAGCAAAGTCCACTGGATTCCCTAGAACTGGAGTTACAGAAACGGTGAGCCACCATCTGGGTGCTTGGAATGAAACCCAGGTGTTCTTCAAGAACTGCAGCTTCTCTTAATCATTGAGCCCTCTCTGCAATCGCCATCTCCCTTTCTACAGTGTTTAACAAAACGTAGAGCCAAACTCTGTGTGTGTGTGTGTGTGTGTGTGTGTGTGTGTGTGTGTGTGTGTGTGTATTATGGGTAAATCCTAAAACTAAAAATGGTAACTGTGAAAGGCTAATTATAGACAATGAAGAAAGATGAAGAAGATATATTTTATTTGAAAATGTGAGAATGCTATCTAAAATTTTGCATTCCATTTTAATTATTTTAATTGAAAAGTTTCAAATGTTCAACAAAATAGTAGATTCAAACCTTAATATTGAAGTCTAAAAATTTAGTGTATACTATAATTATGTGTATAATGTGCAATTCCACATTATACACATATGTTACATTGTGCCCCAAGCATAGGTATAGCTAAGTGAAAATTAATAGTAATAATCATCCAACGAAACACAAAATGTACTTTTTCTTGGTTTTAAATGTATTAAGTTGCACTGTCATGCTGCACAGGCATGGTGAGCAATACCTAGAAAAGCAGGTGCCACTCAGATGAGCCGAGAGTAGAGAGATGGGAGAGAAAGAAGCAGAATTGTGTGTGTGCATTGAAGAGAGGAGGAACTGGAGGTGTGAGGGGAATGAGGAACAGCCACCTGAGCTGCCATCAGAGGCCATGCTGAGGTCCTGGCACATGCTACAGCTGAGGACTGTGCTGGGGTTCACAGCCCTGCAGAAGGGGGATCTATGTTGACATCTATGACCCATGTTACCATCAAAGGCTGTGTTAGTTTCTCTGGTCTCAGCTGTCTCCTGGAGCCATGCTGATCTCTGAGAATTGCAGAGAGGCAGCTCTGCCCATATTAGCTGTAGCACTGGGGAAAGGTGGCCCTTCTCCTTGCAGGGGCAGTGCTGGAGAGCTGGTCCTTGTGCTGTGGATAAGCTGACCAATGCAACTACTACCCAGGCCCAGATTCAGAGCTACCCAACATCTACCCCATCTATTACCAACTGGAGGACATGAAGGGCGCATCTTGCTGAACAAAAACTGACTAATCTCCATGACACAGGACAACAACAGAATATCTGAGAGTAGCCCTGGTGAGGATCCTGCATTGACAATGGTGTGGTCTTGAACCACACCAATGTTTCACTGCCATAAACATTTGCAAGTAAAGCTGTTTGAGCAAATGGCTAGACTTTGTGACACATTGTATGTAGCTTCCACAGGGAGTTTTATTTTTTTAACTTTTAATTTTTTTTTATTTGGGGGATTTGTGGGAGGGAGGTTATAAGCAAGAAGGATGAAGGGATGGGGTGATGAATGGAATTTTGGTACATGATGTAAAATTAACAAAGAATCAGTAAAAGATTTCTTTTTAATTAGCTGCTTTGAAAAGAAAAAAGAACATTTTTTTTTCTTTTTTCCCCACATAGTTTTAAAAACAAATAATGATTTGAAGAAACCTAAATTCCGTTTCTTCCTTTTTTTCTCAAGATATCAATGATTCCAGCAGGAGTCTGTGTTTCCACAGGAGATGCTAGGAAAGCAAGAATGGACAGCCCTATCTCAGCAGCAGCTTGTTCATTCAAGGGCACTAGGATGGAACCTGGTCTAGGCCATGGTCTGAGGACCAAGTTTCTGACCAGCACAGTTGGAAATAGCCTTGCAGATGATTGGGAAAGGGACAGTCTGAACGAGTCTTGGTAAAATGGTTTCTCCACTAACCCCTCTGCAATCTGCAGTCACTCTTGCTTGAGAAGGAGAAGGGTTAAGTTTAAATAGGAATTAGTTGGTGACTAGTTGGTTCTCCTTGCACTTGATCCTGAAGTGAAGCCCTGACTGGAATCTGGAGCTACTATATATGTTTGGCATCTCAGAACCAATCAAGACCTCAGTAAGCATCACACCAAAACAGGGAAGGTCCTTTCCTTCTTCCCAACTAGTATTCCTATATATTACTGGTCAGAATCCATAGGAACAAGCCTTGAATGCACACATATCAGTTCCTGTGTGTTTGATTTGATTATTTGATAATAAATTATTCTTGCAGGACAGCCAAAACAGACCTTAGTTTAATTTACTTCACAGATATAGACTCTGGCAGTCCAAGGTCAGAGCAAGGTCCTGAAAGGGTTTGTTTTAAAGGGAACTTCTTCCAGACTTGACACTGGTTCTTTCTGCTGGGTCCTTCCATGCCCTTTTCTCTGTGTCCCAATTACAGAGCTCTTTGGGTGTCTATCATCTTTCTCTTAGGCTCCCCATTCTTTGAGGTAAGTGGATTACGCCATGACCTCAATTCACCACGGTTACCAAATCAAGCCATACTAAGAGGTGCGTTCAGTGTATGAATTTTGAGTAAGGAATACAATTTATTTAGCAAAATAACCACAGTTGAGAGAACACTAACTCTCAATGATGCATTTATTTTAACATTATGCTAAGTAGGGACAGCCCATGAGGAAGCATGCCAAGAGCTCTTAGGGAGTGGGGCAAGGCTTTAAAAAAGGTTTATGAAAGGAGAGGAGAGTTTGAATTAGCTTCTATGCCACCAGACCCATGCCCCACTGCTGCTCATGAGAGCTCATGAGAAACCTTATCCACACTATCATCGTACATGTTTGTTTAAACAACTGTAGTTTTAAACAGGGTGCATCTGTAAAGGTGTGTCTGTGTGTGTGTGTGTGTGTGTGTGTGTGTGTGTGTGTGTGTGTGTGAATTTTCCTTACATGTTTATGAAAATGACTGCACAATACTATTAGATTTTACTGGGTCTTAATGTAGATTGAATTGTTTTTGGCCCGTATTTAATTTTCTTAGAGAAAAAGGAAAACAGAAAATGATGAAGAAAGAAGGAAAGGTTTTAAGAAAACATTAAGTTAATGAAGCAAAAGAAAACTTCCATAGCACCAATTCAAAATTCAAAATCAGAGGGGAAATATTAGGTTATACTCAAAAGGAAGAAAAAAAAACAGACAGACAGACCCAGGGGTCCAAATAATATTCTTCAGAAACAAACAGGGAAATCCAAAAGGAAGAATTTGTGGAAGAAATGTTGGCAATTTGCAGGCAGCATCCAAAGGAAGGGAGATATTCAAAGAAAAGAAACGGTGGGGGGAGACATTCACATTACATGATGTCGTCATGGAATTTCAGAGCAGCAGCGAAGGGAGGACATTGAAACGTGGAAAAGGGATGAATAAGGAGTCCTTCTAAGTCTGGTGACTAGTTAGATGAAAACTTCACAGCTTTGTTAGAAGCTATTTGCAGTGTAGCGATGCCTTTAAAATCTAGTGGGAAAACATAATACAAATATGCCTGTGAAACATTCTCAGACTCAGACTATTTATTTACACAAAAGCATAAGTAATAGAGCTGGGGAGATGGCTCAGAACTTTTAGCCCACCTTTAATTCTAGCCTTAGAAGCTTGAGAAAGGAAATCCTTGGAGTAAACTGGCTAGTTACACAAGCCATACAGTGAGCTCCGGATTTGACTGAGAACCTACCTCAAAAATGAGGTGTTAAGTTGATGACTCCTGACATCCTCTTCAGACCTTCAGATGCACAATCATCCACACATACACACATGAAAGAACTTGCATACACACACATACACAAACACACATACATACACATATGCACATGAGTGTGGGGGAGGAAAACATTATAAAGAATAACTATAAAAACTTTTCTTTATAGAACTTTTACTGATATTTGTTCATTAGTGCATAAAGGGCTAAATACAGCGATTGGCTATGGCAGCACACACTTTTACTCTGGTACCTGAGAGGCAGAAGCATATGCTTCTCTGTGAGTTTAAGTCCAGCCTGGTCTATAAAATGAGTTCTAGAATGCTCATTTTTAAATAACAAGACCCTGGTAAATACGAACCTATAAATACAACAAACTGTTGAGGAAATACTGCTGAATATTTGGTAAATCAGATCCCTGGAAAGGAAGGCATTTGTTTTCAGTTACATGCCCACTAAAGAGCCCACAAATCTCTAATGGATAGCTCCACCCCCATGTTCATCCCACTTGTCCTCAGCCCTACAAAACCCTCGAACACAAAATGAAACAACAGTTAATGTACTAACTGCATGGGTTTGTGGAAGGTTTTTAAGAAATAAGGGATACGGACAGAGGTAGGAAAAAGATAAGAGAGGGTAAGAAGGAAGAACAAAAGGAATGCATTATATCAAGCATGAAATTATTAAATAAAAATATTAAATAAAGGAGTTAAACAATCTAAAGGACAATATTTCAAATTAAAACTTCTATACCTCATTCAGTTAATAATGAAGTATATGAAATGTAAGACTTGCCAGAAAAGAAAATATAAGCTCTCCCCTTTCTCCCTCTCTTTCTCTCTCTCTCTCTCTCTCTCTCTCTCTCTCTCTCTCCCTCTCCCTCCCCCTCTTCCTCCTTATCACTGCAAGACACTTTTGGCTACAATGTTGCCAAGACAAATCAGCCAAGGAGTCCTGGCTCCAGAGAGAGGTAGAACAGAGCAGTGGAAAGCATAGTGCACACCTGACTGGCTGAGAGAAGCCCCAGGAGAATCAGTCAGCCACAGGCCTGAGAGCAACAGCCTTGACTGTTGTAGCAAGATCAAAAGCTTCCAGAGGCAAGGGTGAAATGAAACAGCATAGCTGATGTCTGTCAGCATACAAGGGAAGGATCACACCTCAGGCACTTTAATGGTAAATTTGCAGCACACACACAGACCATCAAACACATGAAAATATCAGACAGATTTTCACCGCAGAACACATTCAACCATAGCATAAGAATTGGCTGGGTCAGCTGATTCTTTTGTAGTTACAGTGACGTAAACGCTGGCTGCTGGTGTGGAAAGCATCCACAAAGTCATTCTTCTGGTGGCATTGTAGGCTACAAAACCTTATTATCTATTTTCCTGTACCTATTTGAAATTAATCATCAAAAGTCAGCAGCCCACATGTGTTATTTAAAAACCAGAGGAAGGCATGAGAAGAAACTATTAGAGTAGTTTAACAACAACTTTTTTTTGACACAATTAAAATTATGGAGGGACTTGAGTGGGTTTGATATGTGTTCTTTTCCCAGAAAGTATTACCAATTGTTTTAATTTTTAAAATTGGTGCAAGTATTTATGTCACCTAAATATTTCCTAAGTTAATTTCACAAATAAAATTGAAGATGTGAGAAACCACTGTGAGCCAGGATTGGAAGGTGAGCTGGTGACATGGTTCAGCAGGTGATGTGCTAACTGCACAAGCATGAGGACTAGTGTCCAGTAAAAGCCAGGTGTGGGAGCCAGAGCCTGATCCCAGCTGGCAGAGTGGAGACAGGAGGCTATCTTGGGACTTGCCAGCAGCCTGCCTCACTAAATGACAGGGTTCAGGTTCACTGTGAATCAATAGGTGGAAAGACATAGAGAAGTCTAATGTTGACCTTTGGCCTCCACATAGATATATGTGCACACATATAACATGTATGCACACACATACATAATGAATATTGGGCATTTCCATACATATACTTCAGACAACGTAAAACTGATTGAGCTCAATTTCTTATTAAAGTTTTATTATTATTATTATTATTATTATTATTATTATTATTATTACTATAGAGTGTGAATAAAGTGTGTGCATACATGACAAGGCATGCATGTGCAGGTCAGAGCACAAATTTGCAGAGCTGATTCTCTTCTTGCACCTTTACATGGATTCTGAGAACATCATTCAGGTCTTTGGGCTTGCGTGGCAAGAACAATCTTGCTGAGCCACCCCGCCATCCCTTGCACCATCCTTCTCATTCTGGCTTCGTTTTGAGTATTGTTGGGAATTGCAGCCATGCTTACTGCAGACCAGACAAGTGCTGTGGCATGAAGCTGTACCTCTAGCCCCAAAGTTGGAGATGTTTTTATTTGAGAGAAATTATTTTTTTCTGTAATAGGATGCAGTAACTGAGTGCTAAAGCAGGCTGTACCACACAGCTTAAATAAGCATGAGTTGCTGTGTAAAGGAAGTTACACTTTTGTAGATTTTGGAAAGATAGTATAGAAATTGGAACTTGATGACTGTTTCTGGGATAACACCTTCATCCTTTTCCCCAACAATAATAAGTACATAAATATGTAAATTTATTTGGCAATATGAATACTAAAGTCTCTTTTTATAGGGAACTCTCTGGCTGTCAGTTTTTAATAAGGTTAGTGGATCCTCAGGTTAGTGGATCATCCATAATTCCCAGCCTGTTATTTTCCCTGAAGGCATGGGGGATATGTGATCCCAGTATGTCTGTGTTTTGTCCTGTAATATGAACAATAATCCTCATTTCTTTTCAGGTTGATAAGTAACAGGGACAACAAAAGTAGGTGGTATTTAGGCCAAATGTGCAGAAATGCAGTGACATAGCAGCTAAAGAGTTCCTAGGACTGCTGCATCCCTGTTTGCATCACCTTAAAAGATTGCTGTACCTTAGTCCCTGGATCACTGGAGGTAAACCTTGGAATGTAGCCAAGCTATAGGTATGAGTATCTTTAACTTATGTTCTAACTAAGTTGGAAGATTTGGCTGAGTTCTTGACCCAGATTTCTGTATCAAATCACATCATGAACTCTGAGCCTTACCTGTGGACATTTCATGCCTTGAGGAGCTTGAGTATTCTGCAGTATTCATTCAGCATGTGAACCAAACTTGATAAAACTAAGCCTCCATCCAAGCTGCTCCACTGTAGACAATTTTTTTTCCACAAAAGGCTGCAAAAAGTAAGCATTTGCCGAGATCACAGCATTAAGATTCAAGTTTTGTCCAAGAGCCCTTGATCTGCCACACTTCGTGGCCTGTCTTTTTCCTTTCTCCAACTCAAGGTGCTTCTTCATTGGAAAATCTAAGTGTCTGTTTCTCAAATCTGAGGTATCAAAGCAATCGATATTGCAGTTGTTGTGGATGAAATAATAGTATCAAAGACTGAACTCTTGGAAGACTGGGAACATAGAACTAAAGGACATTGCAAGTTTCAGAATCAAAGATTTTTTTCTGCTATGCCCCGCAATTTTCCTCTCTGTCCTGTGATTCCCATGTAACCAAGAACATCATGACGATATCTTTCTCTTTCTAGGTCACTGGACTTGCAAAATCCAACTCCCTCTCTGCTTGTGAAAGTCTTTTTGTGACAAGTACCTACTTTACAGCAACAGGGAAAATTTTCACTATAGGGACATAGGAAAACAATGAGGCAAGTAGGACCTTTTTGATGCCTCATCCTATTCTGATCATTAGCTGACTGTCACATGCCTTCATAACTTTCCACTTCTCCTTTCTGACACAGGATAAAAATATAAAGCTTTCTGTCCCTTTGCTGCCCTGTTTCTGAAAGTTCTTCTGTCACATAAAATTATGATTAAATGCGTTTCTTATGTTTTTTTCTAGGCACTCCATCTCCTTAGTATTATCAGTCACAAGGCCTGCCATACATTAGGGAGAGATTGCCCTCTCTCTGTCTCTCTCTCTCCTGGTGTTGTTTACAGTCAATGACAAGGCATTGGAATCAAATAACCAGGTATCTGATTTTTCCTTCTTCCAATGCTGATGTAGAG
Source organism: Rhombomys opimus (assembly GCA_010120015.1). Lineage (NCBI taxonomy): Eukaryota > Metazoa > Chordata > Mammalia > Rodentia > Muridae > Rhombomys > Rhombomys opimus. The sequence continues at coordinate 42,148 of REGO01001592.1, read as the reverse complement.
CAGCAACTGGAGACATTTTACTACCTTTGGGAGATTGAATTCTCTCAAAAGCAAAGTGAGGATGGTGGGACTTATTTTGCATCAGACTTCAGATATTAAGAGATAAAAAATAAATCGAGGTATACACAATCTAAGCTCACGAGACATTCTGATTGCTGCTGTGTTCGCTAGAGGAAAAGGCTAACTCACTCCTATTTACAACAGAATTTGATCATGATAGCAATAATTTTCCTTTGCTGCTGTTGTTAAAAGGTGATTACAGTTGTCTTTAGCAGCTGTTTCAAAATGCCTGCAAGTGGCTACAGAGATGGCTACGCACGGGAGAGTGCTTGCTGCTCTGGAAGAGGAATATGGTCATGCCCCAGTCCCAGCACTCACGTCATCTCACTCACAACTTCAGCTTCATGTGATCCATTGCCTTTCCTCGCACTCACATGTATAAACTCACACATGCACATTCATACTAGTCTTATTATATATAACTTGTTATGCCGTGTTCATTTGATATCCTGGGGAGGCCTGCTCTTTTCTGAAGAGAAATGGAGGGAGGAGTGGATCTGCGGAAGCAGGACTGTACTGGGGAGAGGCTAGGAAGAGTAGAAACTGTGATTGGAATGTAATATGTGAGAGAATAATAAATGAATGAATGAATGAACAAATGAGCCAACATATAAATAAATAAATATATTTTTAATCTGGATTATGTTTCCTTAATTTTCTCTCCTTTCTCTCTCTCTCTCTTCTCTTTCTCTCTATTTCTCTCTCCCTCTGTTTGTGTGTGTGCGTGTGTGTGTGTGTGTGTGTATGTGTGTGTGTGTACATATGCATTTGCGTATGTCTGTGCCTGACTATAAAGGTCAAAAATCAGATTTAGGTATCATTCCTCAGGGTACTATCCATCTTGCTTGTGTGTGTGTGTGTGTGTGTGTGTGTGTGTGTATGTGTGTGTGTGTGTGATAGAGTTTCATTAACCTGGAGCTCACCAAGACATGTTTGCTCTTAGCCAGTGAACAACATGGATTGTCCTGTCCTGACATTCTACCACCAGGATTTCAGGTATACTCACCATACCCATTGTTTGTAAACACATTTAGGAGATTGGATTTAGTCATTCATACTTATATCCTGACTGAGCTGTCTTCCATGTAGGCCTTTATTTTTCTTAGAATAGAACCATAAACTCATGCTTGGATGGAAAAGAGCCACATGACAGAGAGTACCTGCTCACTTCATTTTAAAGATAAAGAACTGAGGCCCAGATGGCAGTAGACTGAGCTAGATACATCTAGGCCTTGCGGGAGAGAAATGTACCTCTATGAAACTCACAGATGCCTGCATTAGCAGCATTTGTTCTCTTCAAAAGTTTAGCATCATATGCCTTGGCAGTTTCCTTGTCGCTCAAAGCTGTTCAAAATGAACAGTGAAAATTAAACTGAGGCACTTGTTACCTGTTTTATTCACAGACCTAACATAGCATCTGTGCTAAGCATTCTGCATAGAAGTACACTGTACTCTCCCCAGTTCACAGCTTCAATCTGTTAGAACTAGAATAGTGGTTTTATCTTCAGGTCTGTCCTAGTTTCTGTGCAACTATTCACAAAGTAAGAGTCTATGACAAGAAAGATGGCTGCCAAGCATGATGATCTCAGTTGATCCATGGGACCTTTATGGGAGAAGGAAAAAACTGACTCCTGTAAGGTGTCTTTTGATAATACTTTTATTTCTATAGTCAGGCACACACACACACACACACACACAAACACACAAACACACACAACCACACATATGCACACACACAGATATATAGAGAGATTTCTTAAAGGAAAATAAATACTGACAGCCTAATTCCTGGGGTGAGTCATTTCAGAGTCAAATTTCTCAAAATTGCAAACACCAATGTTTTTATTGGGGTCTGATATTTTCTTTCTCTTTTTTTTCCTGGTGATTTTTTAATTAAATAATTTTTTAATTAATTAAAGTCTATTAACTTTGTATCCCAGCTGTAGCCCCTTCGGTTTTCCTCTCCCAATCCCACCCTTTTCCCCCTTCTCCACCCATGACCCTCCCCCAGTCCACTGATAGGGGAGGTCTTCTTCACCTTTCTTCTGATCCTAGTCTATCAGGTCTCATCAGGAATGGCTGCATTGTTTTCCTCTGTGGCCTGGTAAGGCTGCTCCCCACTCAGGGGAGGTGATCAAAAAGCAGGCCAATCAGTTCATGTCACAGACAGTCCCTGTTCCATTACTATGGAACCCACTTGGACACTGAACTGTCATGGGCTATGTCTGTGCAGGGTTATCTCCATGAATTGTCCTTGCTTGGAGTACTCATCAGTCTCAGAAAAGACCCCTGGTCCTAGATTTTTTGGTTCTGTTGCTCTTCTTGTGGAGCTCCTGTACCCTCCAGGTCTTTCTATCTCCCCATTCTTTCATAAGATTCCCTGCACTCTTCCCAATGTTTGGCTATGAATCTCAGCATTTGCTTTAATACCCTGCTGGATAGAGTCCCTCTGTGGATAGGCTCCTTTCTTATTCCTTGTTTTCACCCTCTTCAGAGGTCTACCATTTTTTAATAAGCTAGTTAAACAGAGAAGTAATTGAGAAAAGCATATATATTTAATGTGGTCACACTGTGAAGAGGAACAAAGCAGTCCAGTAATGACACTTTCACCCCATGTAGCCTTAGGTTTAAATAGAGGAGGAAAAGCATGCATAACTGAGCAGTACTGGTCAAGATGTGATCCTGCACATAGTTGTCTACTATCCCTAGCTCCAGTCTGAGAAGTTTTCAGAATCTTGTGGAGGCTTTTAATAGGGGAGAAGTTCCCCCTGTAACACTAAGTTTCCCTTCCCTGTTTCCAGCCTGAGATTCCTGGGGAAATCAGTTTCTTGAGATCCATTGTTTTAAAGAGCCTGACACCTAAATGGAGGGTACAAATGTCTATTTAAAATATCCTCCTTTATGAATGATGGTTACAGTCCTACAAAAGGAATCACTTAGACAAGTCTTAGCAAATAAAAGCAGATGTTGAAAGGAAGACTGGAGACCAATCTAGAGGCATCAGTATTGATAGGGGTGGGAAGATGCACAGTTCTTGAGAGTGACAAAATGAACATGAACTAAACTTCTGCAGAAATTACTTTCTTGTTTCTCTGCCAAAAGAATATCATCCTGTACTTAAATGAACATTGACTAAATCTAGGACACATTTAGAAATTGTTTTACTTTTTAATGTACTTTTTGTTTTTCTAAAATACATTACTAAATTTATCTCTCTTCATTTTCATCCTCCATTGAGGGCTGGCTTCCTCTGGCTTGGCCATAAGTCATCAAGAATAAGTTTTATTGAAGAATCCATGTCTTCTTGCCAAGACTTTTCTCAGCATCACAATGCTGGCAAACTAGCGAGAGCCTAGATCAGTGGTTTACAACCTTATTATTTCTGTGACCTTTTTAATACAGTTCCTCACATTATAGTAATCTCCAACTATAAAATTATTTTTGTTGCTACTTTATAACTGTCATTTCGTTAATGTTATGAATTACAATGTAAATATATGGGTATTTAACATCTTGAAAGTGTTGAGTGCCTCCCAAAAAAGGGGACACCATCTTCAGGAGGAGAACCACTGCCCTAGACTTAACTGTAGCATCTATTGTTTTCTGCAAGGGAAAACTGTACTGCAGAAGATTGAATTGCTTTGTCGTGGTCCAAACAAGTGTCCAGAATAGACTTCATAGAATAAATGTCAATTAATGGAAATTAGGAGGCAAGTCTTTGTCTCGGTATTTCATGAGTAGCACAAACAACGTGCATCCTCTTTCTCTACTCTGTTCCTCATATTTTGTATTCATCAATGTCAAATCTCAAAGGACATTCATTCATAAAATATTATTTATTGATATGGACCCTTCTCTTTGAAAAAAATCATTTTTCCATAAAGCAAAGTGATACGCATGGCTCTAAAATTTGTTTGAAGATGATATTTTGCTGGTTTTTTTGTTTGTTTGTTTTTGTATGTAAAATATAAAGACCATTTTATTAGAGTTTAAGAAAGAATTCACAGAGAGACATGTTGTCAATCTCAGAAGCCACTTGGAAGAGAAAGACAGAAAGAGGAAATGAGACAGCCATGCCTTTGAATTAGTGTTGGAAAAGTCTGGCATGTTCTCTGATGAAGGCAAGGAAGCTGTTTCATGGAGAAGGGCTTCAGAGAAAGAATGAAAACATCCAGAGGGTCAGGACGAGCATGCTTCAGATTTAGACTTGTACTCCAAAACAAGATATGAAGAAGACAAAGGAAAAGCTATGACTCTCAAGTTAGAACTCAGTCTTACAGCAGTGTGAAAGCCTCTGTCCATGCCAGTCTTCACTGGATTGATACTCAGAAAGATAACCCCAACTATACAGAGCTTTCAGTCACAGCACAGATATTCACAAATTTCTGAGGTCACTGACTACCCTTCCCAGGTTGCTACTTCCTCCAAATGGAGAGAAGAGAAAAGGTCATAAGACACGTAAAACTTAGGAAACTTAAGAGGTTTAATAGGCTCCAAAATCTTACATGGTAAGTTACAAGACCCAAGCAGAAACTGAAGGAGGTGGGGTGGGGGGAGATTCCTGCAAGTTATTCAGGAATCTCAAATGCTGCCTTGTCACAAGCTGTGCCCCATGCTGTCTGCCATGCAGTTTTCAGTCATGCAGCTGTCTCTGTATTGCCTGAACGCCTATGAGTAACCTCAATAAATCCATCAATAGACTTGGATGGAATCACTTCATTCTTCAGTCACCTGTGGATGATTAGATATTTCACACCTTCCCAAGGAAAGTTAACACAACTCCAAAATACACACAGATGCTGTTTGTGAGATTGTTAGCAGTACTTATACCTGAAGGCCATGGGAGGAGGTGGGGTTTGTGACTGCAGTGTGAGATAAGGGATATTGGGGTCTATCCTTGAAGTTCTTGTTCTTATTAATAAAATAATTTTAAAAACTGGCTCCAACTGAAATGGAAGGGCAATTTTATTAGCTTTTAAAAGCAAAATACTCCAGGACTGACAAGCTGTAAATTATTGATGCTGTCCAGAAGAGGAGAAGACAAAGGGAAAAGTGTCACAGCATTTGGTTATTCCTGCATGGAGGTCAGTCACATGGTGGCCAGAAGCTATATTGAAAGAAAAGCTTTAGAGGAGAAGTAAAGAAGCAGGAACTCCACAAGGAGAGGAATAGAACCTTTGAGAGGTTCTATATTGAACCTCTATATTGAGAGGCTATATTGAAAGAAAAGCTTTAGAGGAGAAGTAAAGAAGCAGGAACTCCACAAGGAGAGGAATAGAAAATTTGAACACAGGGGTCTTCCCAGAGACTCATACTCCAACCAAGTACCAGGCATGGAGATAACCTAGAACCCCTGCACAGAGGTAGCCCATGGAAGTTCAGTGTCCAATAGTAATGGTTATATAGTAATGGAAAGAGGGACTGCCTCTGACATAATCAGATTGGCCTGTTCTTTGATCATCTCCCCCTGAGGGGGAGTAGCCTTACTAGGCCACAGAAGACAACAATGCAGCCACTCCTGATGAGATCTGATAGACTAAGATCAGAATGAAGGAGAGGAGGACCTCCTCTATCAGTGGACTAGGGGAGGGGCATGCATGAAGAAGGGGATGGGAGGATGGGACCGGAAGGAGAGGAGAGAGGGGCTTATGGAGTTATACAATGTGAATAAAGTGTAATTAATTAAAATATATATTAAACAACAACAACAAAAAAAGAAACTCAAAGTTCTAAAAAAAGCATGCCTAAGTTCTGGCCTGCACCCCCCCCCCAAAAAAAAAAGAGATAGAAAACAAAACAACAGCAAAACAGTTATATCTTTCAGAATTAGAAACATGATAGACCCAGGTGAATCTCATGATGGCATGTTTGGAAATTCCTCATAGGAAAAATACAATGTTTCAGTAAAAGCAACATTATTCTACCTATGTCTTTAGCGTGGTTCAGGGTGAGCCTGCCTTCCCGGGTAGTCCCTTGCAACTGCAATGTCCTTTTACTATCCAATATTAGTATTAGGCCTATTAATACTAGGCCTCAAATATTATTCTCTTGACCAAAGAAAATAGTTTTTCTTTAATGTTGCTGTGATAGTACTTCCTATTTCATATTAATAACCAGTAAAATCATGACAGTGACCTATTATCCCAATAATTGAACATACATAGAACTAACACATCTTTAATTTTTATTTTTTTAAATGCTCTTTTTTTATTTTAAATTTTATAGAATACTGTGTTGATCCAAGTATGAATAGCTACCCTAGCCACAAAACAACAAACAAACTAAAAAGGGAAAACTGGAAAAAAATATTACCAAAGAAAAACAACAGGTGGGGTGAAATGCAATCTGTTTTGTGTTGGCCAACTATTCTTCGAATACTCCAGCCACGGGTGTGGGTGATTACCTAATGACTTTCCCTTTCCCAGAAGGTGTCAATTACAGATTGTTTCTTTGTTAGGCATGGTAGTCGTGTCCTCTTTGCCTTATCATTGCTGGGATTTTGCCTGGTTTGAACCTATAAAGGTCTTACATGTGCTGTCATAGTATCTATGAGTTCATATTTGCATCAGTCATCTTATGTCTGAAAGAAATACTTTCATTGTAATCATCCACCATCTCTGACTCTTAAAATCTTTCTGTTGCCTCTGTCATATAGATTCATGTATCTTGAGGACTCTAGTTTGATAAGGGTATTTCATTTAGAACTGTATGCTCCAATTTCCCTCACTCTGCACATTATCCAGCCATTGGTTTCTATGTTAATGCTCTATGATTCAGGGAAAAAAATACATCACATAGTTCTTAAGTACTTGCCTTATTATAATGTTTTAGTGCAAAATAAATTTTGAGACACAAAGCAAGAAAATTCAATAAATATTGAATGATCTGAAATGAGGGCTAATAGCTAAAATTTCTAGATGAATAAATTATTCACATGTTCACAGCATTTTCTATAAGATTCCACGTATTTTGTGATTATATTTTAGAGGACTATATTTATTTGTAAACATTTATGCAATCTGCTCTTTTCTCATTCTTGTAGTAAAACCATTGTGGTACTACAGTCTGACATTTCAACACTCATGAGGAGGTGAATATATGATGCAATTAAAGGTATATGGAAGTAACTGAGGTTTGGCCACCAGTCTCAAAAAGCTCACAAATGCAGGTGTGGAGAGCATAGGTCAGTGCTGGCATAATTTCCTAGCATGTGTGAGGTTCTCAGTGCAATTCTGACTTCTACAAAGTAACCCAGAAAATAGATTTAGAAAATTAAATAAGCCAATTTCCAATATTTTACAGTATGAAGAAACCTAAGGGGAAGTGGCCAGGGACAGTGTGAATACTACTCAGTGAAGAGGGAGATCTTCAGTCTTTACTAAAATTAAGTGCATGTTTTCTAATTCACTTATTTTTATTTAGTTTTCTCCTAAAAGACATTAGTTCCCAGATTCCTTTGCAGCCTGTTGGGAAAGCCCTGGAAGGGAGGGAGTACTGGAGGAAGAGTTTTGACCTTATGATAGTCATTTCTATCTGTAGAAGAGAACACATCCCAACTTCCTTTGTAGTCATTTTGTCACACATATGGGTGACAGAATGTTCCATGTTGTGAATAACAATAGTCTCAGCTAACATCAGACCAAGCCCACAGCTTTCTGCCTTCTGTTTCTCTACACCTGCGTTAAATAATCTAACAGTTATCTCTGAAAAACAT
>REGO01001591.1:10719-39296 GCA_010120015.1 Rhombomys opimus | reverse complement strand
TGTGTGTGTGTGTGTGTGTGTGTGTGTGTGTGTGTGTGTTGGTGTCCCCATCCCTCTACTGGGAGTCTACTGTCACATGATTTTTAAGAAGCCATTTCTCTGGCTGGGAAACAAATTCTCCAGAACAGAAGTTATAGGCAGATGTGAGCCAGTTTACTTAAGTGCTGTGAACTTAGAGTGGGTCCGCTCAAAAAGCATCAAGTTCTCTCTAACACAGAGCTTTCTCTCTAGGCCATCACGTGTGCTTTTCAGGTCATTAAGTATTTTTAGTAATATGCCAAGTATTTGAAATTAAAAGACTCATGTTAATGCTTTGCAAACTAAATGCATACTTTGTATTTTGAATTACCAGATGCTTGCTTTTTTCTGTCCCGCAACTTCATTTATGATTTGATGGCCAAGCTTCTTTTCTTGTTTTTTTATGACACTCTTTTGAGTGATAGTAGGTAGATATTTTGTGGAACATTTATAAATTAGATTTTTCTCATTTTTTTAAATAAAATCAAGTTAAATTTAAGTGCTTTTTTGTTGTTTTGTTTTTGTTTTCCACTTGGAGTAGCTTAAACAAAAAGCCTCACAGGACGTCAGGCAGGAATTAAGTTGTGTTTTGTGTTTTCATGGTTATTCTTACATTTGTCCTTGATGGCCTTTGAGCCCAAGGCTTTACTCACTGAGGGTGTCTGTATCAACAACTCTCTCCTTATAATGACTCTTCTTTTCTTCTGGGGCTGAAAGGTAATTGCAACTTCACGCTTACTAATCCTAGGTTATTTTACTTCCTCTCATGATTTCCCAGACCCACAAAGTTCTTTGTAAACAGTCCCTCGATTAAACTGTCCTTGAATCATCTTAATAGCAGTATGCAAGATTTTTTCCCCCACTGGTACCCTGAGGACTTCACTATTGAATCAAATTTAACTCTTCCTGACACTGAGGCAGAACTAACTACCTTTAAATGTATCTCCATGGAACTATAACACTGATATGAGAAAGTGTTTGATGATAATTATTACTATTCTTGGAGTAGTACTTCCGTTTCTTTGGAATGCATCCACATCTTATATCACTCTAAGTAGTGACTTATCTCTTCATATTTCATTGCTCTGTAGAAGTTACTAAGGTTTCAAAGTAATTCATTTTATTACATTTTTTACTCACGCTCAAATGGGTTGTCCAAATACTTGTTTATTATGGTCACAGGGAATAGCTCTTAGCTGTTATTTTATAATATTATTCACACACACACACACACACATATGTACATATGTTATGAGTTGATTAGCTCCCATGTAAGAAATACCATTCACTGCCTCATTTTCATTGTACACATACAGGTGCTTTTATCTGATCCAGAAGAGTCAATTTTTCCGGCTACTTTCTGCACTAAACATATGGATAAAGACACTATGTATTTTCCATTTTAGCCCTTTAGTCAGATGAACACCACTGCTTAATTGCAAACATTTCTTAGTGGAGAAAAGCTAAACAACAAGGCTTTATACAAAGATGTGATCATGAAAAAAGTTAAACATAATTTGTAAGTTTATACTTAAACCCAGTAAGCATGTATATTTAATGAAGGACTTAAAACTGAGGTTGAGTCTCTACCAGCCAAAACCCATGAGTCTGTTTGGAAAATGAAACAGAGGATACAAGTAGCAAGGGCCACACAAAGACATAATGAAATAGGAACAAAAAGCTTCAAAAAGACTTAAGTGTGTTTGAAGTTATTGAAATGAATTATGAGATCTTGGAAAAAATGGCTTCTGCTATGTGTACAAAAGCTTGTCAGTCCTGCTACCACAGTAACATACAACTGGGTGGTGATAATGCGATGTATTTGAACTTCATTAACATTGCTCTAAATGTGGCAAAATATAAGGTACAGTAAGAACAACAGTGTTGTGGCTTCTTTGAAATATTTTAAAAATTATTTCTATCTATAATACTTCATTAGGTCATTAGGATAGACAAAAGAGTAACCATAATTATCTAACAATGTAATGATGCATTATATACAATCAATATATTCTTCAACACTTCTAGAGTGAATAATCATGGATGTTAATTATAAGATAATTATAAAGACCGGGCGGTAAGAATCCTTGAAGGATTTTCATGTGCCCTGGCTTTCAACTGCATTTTTAGGCCAATATCCCAGATGCGAGAAAAATAAATGTGCTTAAAATTGTATTAGTTCTTCACATTGTGAGACAGTGGCTACATTGATCTTCAGAATGTTCAATTTAGCTGAAATCTTCTTTGTCAAGTAATCAATGTGTTTACTGAATGATAAAAGTAGTGTCAAGGAACTAGAGAGACAAAGTTATTCAGGAGATATAACAGAGGGCAGGGAAGACTTACCAAGTTGAACTTCTCCATCGTTAGTCAGATCTGATGCTATGTGGGAGAAAAGTAGAACATCTGTTTGCATGTTTCTGGAGAATAAGAGGCAAGCATTTGACCTCATGAGTAAACACTGAGAAAGGATTCAATAAGAATGCTCTGCCGACAGATGGTGTGGTAGTCACTGACAGCTTTGATTCTAATTTCAGAATTTGTAACTACTTTAGGAATGGAATTAAAATGCAGACACCACCATGAGAAAGGACTGATAGGTAATATCTGATTAAACAGTTTCATTTTGTTCTTTGTCTCTCCTTTCATCTGTTACCTCTTACAGAAAGGAAAACATGCCTGGTATATATTATAGCAGCTGTGCTATAACCTGTTATTCTTTTCCCTTGAATTAGTTAAGGTGACCACATTTATCATTATTTAAATTGTGAAAAACAGGCATTGGGTGCTGAAAAGAAGGAAGCCTTGAAGAAGTGTCCTTGATGCTGAGAGAGGCTTATACAAATGGCAACCTATTGAGCTCAGAATAAATGAGGCAATTACTACTCAGTGTTACAGATGGAAAGGCTGAGTCACGAGGAGTTCAAGTGACTTATTTAAGGTCACAAAAGAAGCCATTAGCAGTGCTGTATCTCCATATCCCTTTTCCCCCCTCTTTTATGGTTTTTATGGTACAGCAAGGAACAAAGAAAGTCAGACATTCTTTCTATGCACAGGTTGGCCACTGTTAGAGTTTGGTTTGTGGAAACTATTAAAGTTTTTTTTTGTTTGTTTCAATTTCCTTTTCATCCACATAAAAACATTTCAGTCTTTATGTATTTTGTCCTTGTCACAGCAGAAATTGGTTTGTTCTGTAATGCTATCCAAAAGAGGGATCAGCTAGAATACAAGATGTTAAGAAACTATTTTATATACAAAGTTCCTTTTGTCTTTCAGCCATGATTTAGGTAGAAATTAGTTTGAGCAATGTGAATTGTAGAAAAAAAGTATTTTTATTTCATATTTCATAAATCCACAGTACTATATGTTTTTCTTGATAGGTATTTTGTGGTATTTATAAATGAGAAAAGTTAATAAAAGGTTTTAACATAACAAGCTTAAGGTAAATAATAGTTAAAAGGTACTTAATGTTATATAACATATATTCAACTGGCTATGTGGGTATCTGTTTCTTTTATTTTGCCTTTCAATAAACTGTTTTTTGTAAGTATTTTTAGATGTGCAGAGGAGATTAAGCAGAAGATAAAATTCTTAAATATCTTATTTTTTCAATAATATTATCTTTCTCTTTTGACAAATATGAAAGGGTATAGTATAAGCTATCTTATTTGTCTATTATCTATTTCTCTATCTATTCTTATGGTTTTGTGATACGTATTATGGCCATGAAAGCACTTTTACTTTTTAAAAATTACATTTTCACACAATGTTACATATATTGGCACCATGGGATACATTCTGTTCAGTCAAATATGAGTTCATTTCATGGATGAGGATATAACTCTCATTTTTAAATGAAGGCGATTACTTCATAACATCTGCAGATGGATCTATACTATAAAATCTCCCCTTGTTATATGAGATTTACCCTAAAACATACCAACATGTACTTTCTCTTTCTCTCCATATATATTATATATACATATGTAATGTATGTGTGTATTATATATATACACATAAATTCTTATAAGAAATTAAAGCTTTCTCCTTGAATGCTATAAAATATAAACAGACTAACAAATATATACAAATACAAATTTCTATTAATTTGTCAGAAATATTTTCTCTGATTGTTCATAGTTTCTTCTCCAACTAAACTATCACCCAGACAGTCTAGTTTTATATGTCAGAGGCACACAATATTTGGTATGATTGAAGTGTATTTAAAAAATAAAATTAATAACCAAGTACCATTATACCACTGAGATATTTAGATCCTAAGAAACACCTGCAATATTCAAGTCAGTAGACTGAAATTAAAAGGTTCTTCAGGCCACACTTTATAACTTAACTTTTTCTCTTCTGTTTTGCATTACGAGTCACTGTTATTTCTCTCTTCTCTGATCAAGCATCTTTTCTTTTCCTTTGGTTTAATACTGACATGCTTTTTACCTTTTCAGTTCTCCTTTTGGTATTTCTGGAGTGTTGCTATGATTTGTTTTGTTTGCTGTGTGGCTTATTCACCACCACTACCACCCCCGTTCTGTTTTTCTTAAAGGACTTGAAATATATTGATTTGTGCTCTCTTTTATTCTATTCTTTTTCATACAATTTCCATGAATAAAACTACAAAAATTTTTTCTTATATTGCTCAAGCTATACTTCAGTCAATTTTAACTGCTCATTACATTTTGGAAGATGGTTTCTAGAACAAGAATGGAAGTATTTAATTGGAAGGTGAAGTGGTTCCTAGAAAGGGTTATGTGTAGAAGGTTTGGTACATGCCTAGTAGATTAAGTGATAATTGGGATGGGTAGGCTCTGAACAAATCGCAGATTAACTCACTGGGAATTAAAACTTTCTTGTCATTATTTCTAACAATATGTTAGAAACCACAGCAAAATGTGAGAACCAGTTGAAGAAATCAAGTCACTGGGAAGTCACGTTCAGAAATAAATCTTTACCCATGTTTGTTGTTGTCCGTTTTTTCTGCTCCCGGTTCACTCAATGAGATCAGCACCTTTTGACTACATGCTTCATGCATACGCTTAACACCATAAAAGCAAAGAACAACTGAAACCTTTGAAACTGAACAAAGAGCAATCACTCCTCTTTAGTTGAGAAATTGGGCATTTTTACCATTAATAATAATTAACCAGAAACCAATGACCAAGTGTATAGTTGTTTTCAAGACTACCAGGTGAGGTATACTTAGGAAATGCCTATGAATACTAGGAGGAATTTGAAAAATTTTGTTAAATGAGGAGAGAGAAACATTAGAATTCTGCAAAGAAAGCGTATTGATGAACTCTGGGGTAAAGTCACATGATGTGAATTACATCAGCATTTCAATTAGTAGGTTCTGTGATCATGATGGTGTCAGTGGGAACAAACATTTTACCAGTAACTAAGATCCTTTCATTTTGGGTTATAAAAGAGAACTTTCCTACATTTTATCCATTTCTGGTGACTTTGTAAAGGGAATTTTACTTTGAAGCCAAAGATTTAGATGTGGACCTGGTGTTTCTGAATGTTTGCACACATATTTATATTAAGGACTGGGAACTAAATACAAAGTAGAACAATTGAAAATGTTCAGTTTGTCCAAGCAGAAAAATGAGGGTCTGGCTGCTTAAAAGATTATTAGAGACTTTATAAGCTGTGTACGTCACACTGGGGGAATAAGAGAGGTGCCAACAGAGTGTCTAAGAAAGCAGCAAGACAAAGTGCATCTAGCTCATAATCTAAAAGTGAAAATTTATGTGATAAACAATACTTAAAAGGAAGAGAACAACTGTGGCATCATGTTTGGAGACTGCCACCTAAGCAACTTAATCCCAATAATTCATCTAACAGGGTTTCTCTGCCATGACTCTCAAAGACCATGGTAGCCATGCACCAATGTGCTGTCCTTGTGGTCATTCCCAATGACACTGGATCTTGTCCCTGGTTCATATGACGTTTCTATTTCATACACAAGGAAAAGAAGCCACGGTTTTCAATGGAACTGTTGAGATGACAGACAAGAGAGAGTGGTCAAATATACTTCAGGCAGCCCCTGAAATGATGGCACACTGAAGTGTAAAAGAAAGTGCACTGAAGCTTCAGTACAGAGCTGGGAAAAACAGGAGAGGACAAGAAGCTGCAGATCTGCTAGTGAAAGTTTCATACAGTGAAAGAATGCAGACAGTGAGTGGTGGGAGACAAAGGCACGCTGGTAAGAGCACAGAGTCAAGATGTTCAGATCTCATATCACCTTAACACAATCCGCAAACAGTAAATATCGAGTTACAGAATTTAATCTCAGCACTATTGTGTTTGGTTTTGGTTTGTCTTTATTCCTTTTTCTGTGTCACTGTATTTCCCTTTTAAATTTTACCAGTGTATATAAAGAAAATATGAGACTATAGCCAGATATTTACCTTGAGTCCTACAAGAAATCTTTAGATATGGATGTTAGAAAAATACTGGAACTATTCAGATTTGGGGGAGTCTTCATATTTAAGGAAAAAACTTGCATTATGAGATGGCTGAGTACTTTGAGAGAATGATATGGCTGGGCTATATGTTTTCCTACCACACAGAAAGTGTTGAAGTCTTGATATGGCATTGGTAGTGACAATGATTATTTACTTGATTGTGTATGTTTTTATCAGCTGACTCTGTTCATAATGCTATTTTCTCATTCATCATAAGTGATATTCTGTAACACAAATGTATTAAAAGTATATATGAACTGAATTGCTGTTTGTAGTTTCCAAAATCTGTGAATTCAGATTTTACATTTTGACTTGCTTAAGCGGGAAGATTTATGAAGAAACTTTGCAGCCAGCATGGTTTAAGAATTAAGATATGTTCATTCCACTTCCAGTTAATTTTTCTATACCAATTGGCAGTACTCTGGGAAATAGTTGTATTGTTTCTCTGAGGAAGAGAGACCTAACTAAAGAAAGCAACTATAGCCTTACCCCATAATGAAATATGATATGAACCAAAGAATGTGTCCGTGTCAGTAAAGTCACTGACATTTATTTTTCCACTTTATAACTATCTAAATTGAATAGTGAATCATTTGTTCAGTAAATTTTTGAAGCACTATTTTTTTTTGTCAATATTGTTTTCATTTTTAAAATTTCGCACATTTATACAGTGTGTAATAAGCCTATTCATTGCCTTTTCTTACTCACACTCATGTTTATAGCCTGATTCATCACAGCTACCCCTTTTCCTCTTTCCATGTTACTTTGGTTATTTTGGGTTTTTTTTGTTTGTTTATTTGCTTGCTTGCTTGATCTGTTTCATTTTTTGCTTGTTTGTCTTATGAAGCACTGATTGTAATTGAGGAATTATCAACTTGTGAGTCTTAGTGATTCAAGACTTGGCTCCAGAGAACTGTATGAGTACATAGCTACAGCATACTCTCTCTCTAAACCAACACAGTTGCCTGAGATGAGCTGCACTGTGCCATTACATGACTTCTTGCATGATGTTAAGTATCTTCTCAGATCCAATGCAGTGCAGAGCTGAGCAGAGAATGTAACTCTTAAAACCAAGAGATTAACAATTAATAAATAGGACCTCATAAGTGAAAAGACACTGTTAATAGAACACAATGACAGTCAATAGAATTGGATATCTTTACATCAACAGAGGGCACATAGCAGAGATAGACAGAGGGGTGAGGGAGAGACAGACAGACAGACGATGTGCTGGAGGTGTTTTTCTTTCTTTCTTTCTTTCTTTCTTCCTATTTTCTTTCTTTCTTTAATGAACCACACTCCCCCATACCAAAATCCCACCTACATTCAGAAAAGTTCTTCTTGCCTCAAATAAAACTTATGCTCATAGCTATGCCCATAGTTGTGTTATAATGGTAACATTTAACCAAACATAGCCAATACTGAGTTTAAGCATCACAGCTGTCCACTGATGTGCTGAAGCTTATTCAGTACTGGAGAGTAACCTTTTAAATGTTGACCTCACAAGAATACCTTCTCTGAAACAACCAGAATATTCTTGGACTTAGTACTTTCAGCACAAAACAGTTATTTCTAAATACAGTATAAGAGACAGTTTAGTCTAAAACAAATGGGATTATTTTGTATTCCTTGAGTGACATGATATACTATTGAAGCAGTTACATGACCTTTTGTAGTCACAGAACAAAAGATACTTATTAACACATTTAGCACAGGTAAGCTGGTTACAACAAAAGAGAAAAATCCCTGTTTGTAGTGCTTAGGTGACAATAAAAGACTTTCATAACTTTGGTATTGGTAGAAGCCTGGTCCGATAAACCATTATGTTCTAAATGTTTTAAGTTATAATCATAAAGCTTATGTCAGAAAAATAGAATATTGATAAATGATGACTAATATAAATAAAAAGAGTCTAAGATAATTTTGGCTTTGGATCTGCAACTTTTAAACTCTCTATAACCACAATGCTCTCATCAGACAATCAATCTGAAGACACTTCAACACACATGTTACATTTTCAGGGAACCTCAGTTAACATTTCCATTGCTGTAAATCAAGTAGTTGATATGTAAAATTAGCTAGCACAAGTCATCAGCTGTCAAACCTATATATACCTCATCTTCGTATCACCCCATTACAGCATACTTAATCTCCTAAAGAAGAAATTAAAAATGCCATAATTCCATCTAACAGGATTCAATTATCCCAGTTGTGTTCATATCTCACCTCTATATTTGATAAGTTAATAGTATAATGTTGTCAGCAATAACATATCTTATGGGTATCGGGAAGAAAATCAGAATGTTTCATTATTATTATCATTATTTACTACAAATTATTTAATTTGTATCCTGGCTGTAGCTCCCTTCTTCATCTTGTCCTGGTCCTACCCTCCCTCTTTATTTACCCCCTGTGCTTCTCCCCTAGTCCACTGATAGGGAAGTCCTCCTCCCCTGCTATCTGATCCTAGCCTACCAGCTCTCATCAGGACTGTCTGGATCCTCTTTCTCTATGGCCTAGTAAGGCCACCTCACCAAGGGAATGTGATCAAAGAACAGGCAACCAAGTTCATGCCAGTGACTGCCCCTGCTCCCCTTACTAGGGAACCCCATGGAGACTGAGCTGCCCATGGGCTACACCTGAGCAGGAAATCTAGGTCCACTCCATACATGGCCCTTGGTGTCTGCAGCTTCTTTTCTCAAGAAACGGGTCTAGATTTTTATGTTCAAAATATTAATAAAAATAAAAAAGATTCATGCAAATAACTCTTAGTTTCCAGAATTAAAGCTTTAACAACTGTGTACCCAACATAGTCCACATCCACATTTGTTCTAAGAAAGAAATTCAATTGGCTGTAGTTCTTTATTTTCTTTTTTAATATACATTTTTGAATTATTATTACTAGTTATATTTTATTAACTCTGTATCCCAGCTGTATACTGCTCCCTCATTCCCTCCCAAACCCTCCCTCCCTCATATCCTCCCTGCCCCTTTCCAAGTTCACTGTTTGTGGAGGACCTCCTCCACTTTCATCTGGCCCTGTTTTATCAGGTATCTTCAGGACTGGCTGCAAAGTCCTCCTCTGTGGCCTAGAAGGACTGCTCCTCCCTTACGGGGTGGGGAGGTAAAAGAGCCTGCCATTGAGTTCCTGTCAGAAATGGTCCCTGTTCCCCTTACTATGGGAAACCAATTGGTTACTGAGCTACCACAGGCTTCATCAGAGCAGAGGTTCTAGGTTATATCCATACATGGTCCTTGGTGGAGTGTCAGTCTCAGAAAAGACCCCTGTATCCAGATATATTTGGTCCTTGTGGAGCTCCTAACCTTTCCAAGTCA
The DNA here is from genome assembly GCA_010120015.1 of Rhombomys opimus. NCBI lineage: Eukaryota > Metazoa > Chordata > Mammalia > Rodentia > Muridae > Rhombomys > Rhombomys opimus. The sequence continues at coordinate 29,463 of REGO01001591.1, read as the reverse complement.
TACAAACTTTCCCTTATTTCATATGATTCCCTGCACTCTGCTGAAAGTTTGGTTATGAGTCTCAGTATCTGCTTTGATACACTGCTAAGTAGACTCTTTCAGGGGCCCTCTGCGGTAGGCTCCTGTCCTGTTACTTGTTTTCTCCTATGTCCCATACACCTCCCACTTATCTTTCTAAGTAAGGATTGATCATCTTACCCCGGGTCCTCTTTCTTGTTTATCTTCTTTAGGTGTATAGATTTCACCATGCCTATCATATCTTATAGGACTATATGAGTGAGTATATATCATGAATGTCTTTCTCCTCTGGGATACCTCACTCAGAATAATCTTTTCTAGATCACACCATTTGCCTGCAAATTTTATTATTTCCTCGTTTTTGGTTGCTGAGTAGTATTCCATTGTGTAAAAATACCACAATTTCTGTATCCATTCCTCCATTGAGGAACACCTGGGTAGTTTCCAGGATCTAGCTATTACAAATAAAGCTGCTACAAACATGGTTGAGCAAATGTCTTTGTTGTGTGTACTTGAGGAAATTTGGGGTATATGCCTAGGAGTGGTATAGCTGGATCTTGAGAAAGTGTTATTCCTAATTGTCTGAAAAAGTGCCAGATTGACTTCCAAAGTGGATGTACCAATTTACATTCCCACCAGCAATGGAGGAGGGTTCCCCTTTCTCCACAACCTCTCCAGCATGTGTTTTCACTTGAGTTATTCATCTTAGCCATTCTGATGGGTGTAAGGCGATCACCCTGCACAAAACTAAAGTCCAAGTGTATCAAAGACCTCAACATAAAACCAGATACTCTAAATCAGTTAAAAGAAAAAGTGGGGAAGAACCTAAAACTCATTGGCACTGGAGACAACTTCCTGAACAGAACACCAACATCCTTAGCCATCAGGGAGATGCAAATCAAAACGACCCTAAGATTTCACCTTACACCCATTAGAATGGCACAGATGGCTGTGGTTCTTTACCTTGTGGAAGACCACAGCCCTTATTCTTGACAAAGGAGCCATTTTTAATTCCTTAGTTTTGTTTTGTCTTGCTTTATTCCTCATTCTACATTGAATTTTACTGTAGAACTTTGTAATGCTAAGGGATACCTTACGGGCCTCCCAGTTTTCTAGCACTTCTCCTTTACTCTGACATGTGATATCGGTCTAAGAGTTTGTTAGTCGTTAGGATCAATCACTGAATCAACACACCAACACTTTTAATTGCCTTTCAATGAAGGTATATGAGAAGCCAAAAGCAATCCAGTATCAAACACACTATTCAAACCAATCGAATTATTGTGTGTCTAAGTTGAACAACTTTTGTTGTTTTCCCTTTGAATATAAAATATTTAGGCCAATAGAACACAATGTCTCAGAAACAGAGAACAAAAATATTGTTAGAGTGTTTCCACATGAGAAATATTGGTTGATATCTATTCCATTTCCATTAGTTGGTTAATGGACCTGAGGAGGAAGAAAATGAGCCTATATAGAAAGAAACATTATTTTTATGATGCAAAACAATTCAGAACAACTAAAGAATCTTCCAAGAAACTTGTTTCAGTTTAGAGGCTTTCTATTTTTAAGGTGTTCTTCATGACTGTTCCAAAGGCCATTCTACTATTCTATTGGGAGAATTGTTTCAATATGGTGAAGTAAGAACACTGAATTCCATTAGTATGAGCTAACTGCCATATCTAATTTGATGCATCATGAAATCCTGCCTTATGAGCAGTGCTAAGGAGAATGTCATGAGTCGATGGATAGGTTTTAAATAAGTCCATAGATGGTAGTATTAAGAGAAATACTTCATATAAGTAGGGAAGATCTATGCCCAGAGTACCTATTTTATTAAGAACATAAACCTCTTCCATCTATGGTAGCAATTGTTCCATATGGTTCATTGGTTATAAAACAGGATAATATCCAAGAAGATGGTACCATTTTGAGGTCCAGTTATTGGCTCTGCTCCTGGCAGTTTGGAGATATTGTTGTTATATAGAAATCAGCAATAGTTAGTGTAAATCCACATTGCTCAGCCATGCATAATCTCCACCTTGAGCATTTTGTATATGGATTCATTAACTTTGTCCTAGTGAAAAACCAAAATTTTTAGCCTTGAAAGCCTACTGGATGTTCTGAATAAATTAAGTTTTTTTCTTTCTGTCTCTTTCTTCTCTCAATCTCTCTCTCTATCCCTTGAGTAATGGAGCTCAACATGAGCACCTGTCAGGAATGCATTTTACCAATAAATATCGTAAGACTCATCTTGTTATGATTTTTCCACTGATTTTTTTCAATATATATTTTTTTCTGAGATATAAATGTCATACTAATATAATGTAGTGTTTTTGCCATTTCTTGTCCACTAATATCTATCCATTTCACCTAATCAGACATGGTATCTCATGGAATGAGATGATTGATATCCCTATAACACAGACTAGGAAGTTGTTTCATCCTCAAAGAAAGACAATGAAATTTTTTTGTTGGCCTTTTTTATCTGGTAGAGTTTCCTAATAAAATATTCCCATTCAAGAGTGACAGACCACATACCAAAAATTGCAATTATTTTGCTCAATGAACAAAAGCATATGGTATACATAAACACCTTGTTAAAGTTAATTAGTAGAAACATACTGTCATTCTACATTTCTTTCTTTGTAGGAGACAAATACAGTAGTTGAATGAGAACATGATAGCAATCATCTAGGAGTTCCTGTAATATTTGACAAATACACTTATCACTTCAATTCCTTCAAGACCAAGACCAGTATATTCTTCCTCCTTGGCTGTTTTTTTGTTGTTGTTGTTGTTTTTCTTTGTTTTGTTTTGTTTTGTTTTGTTTTGTTTTGTTTCTTTTCTAGAGAGAGTCTAGTGACTATTATTTGACCATTCTTGTGGCAGCACCCTTTACTTTGCCAGTAAGGGTGCCAATCTGGGGATTTTCTGTCCTGTTTAATATGTCTTTTCTTCTTATTCATTGCATAACTGGAAAAAACAACAAGATGGATTTAGGGACACAATGACTCTTATCTATTATTGACCAGAGCAAAACTCCATATCTTATTTAATCCTATGAAGAGGAACTGTAATTCAGTACAGTAGCATGGCTACTCTGGCAAGGAATCACATCCAATGATATGGCTGGAATCATAGACAGGCCCTCAGAACACACCTTTAATCCCTCTGAAAAGAATAAAAACATGCACTTAGTACACTTCTTTAATCCCAAACAATGATGTCTAATTGAGTGACAGACAAAGTGATGAATCAGAGAAATATTTGATAGAATGAATCAGAGACAGGGTATGAGAATAGGAAGGAAACAGAGGCTAATAAAGGGCAGTGAAGGGAGAGAGAGAGCAGTTCAGTTAGGTGCAGTTCAGTTGAGGGCAGTTGCGTTCTTGCAGTTCGGTTAGTTTCCTGCAGTTATTGCAGTCTATGCAGTTCAGTTCATGAAATCCAGAGGCATTATTTTTTCCTAAGCAAAGCAATTCAGACAGAAGCCAAGAAAAGCCAGTTTTAATCAGTCACCCTGGAGAGGAGTTTTGAGCCAGAACAGCTGAGTTGAACCAGCTAGCCAGAGTTCAGAAAGAATAAGGAAAGATGAGCTTCTTGAGTAGTAAGTCTCAGAGGCTGAAACATTCAAGGCTAGGTTAGCAGATGGAGGCTGGGAGCTGAAGTCTTCAAGGCCTGGGCTAACAAAAGATTAAAGAGTATAAAGGCTAGACTTCCAGACCTAGGCCTAGGGAGAGACACAAGAGAGATAGAAATGATCTAGACTCAGCCCAACCCATATATTTGTAAAATTGCATATGGCTCTCATCTCTTATCCCACCTGAAGAAATAAAAGCTACATTTATGGCCCCATAGGCTCTGGTAGTGAGAGATACAGTTTGTTTCAAATTTCCTAGAGTCAATGTCAGTTCAGAACTAGAATCCAGTAATCCCTATGAGAGCTGATTATTTTCTTTTACATATCACTAATATTCTAGTGAAAGTGCACAAGTATCTTTGGACAGAACTGAATGAAAATGTTTCATAATAAAGTTTGGCAGTAAATAATCATCTTTGCATAAGGGAATCCAATTTCCCATTTATTTAATATATTCTGAACCTACAAACTGACTCCAATATTGAAATTGATTGAAGAGTTCTAAATCTTTTCTTGTGATTCATGCTACACTATTTTTAATGGAACTTTTATACACATGAAAATCAAGGAACAGTTTGTCTTTTTATTTACTTCACTTCTAGGAATATCATGATAACATGGACAACATGAGTGTGGTAAAGACAGGAAGGCCAGCTCAAACCTATCAGTTAAAAACCTATCAAGTTGGGCTTTTTCTTCCTCATCAATTGAGATCATTTTTCATACTTCTGTGATGCTTATATTTCTCACATTTATCAATCAGAGAATGTTGAGGTTATAAAATTGATTCATGCCTGTCATGCCAACATGTTGGAGACGAAGGCTGGAAGACTGAAAAGTCGAAGTCATAATGGTCCATGTAGTAAGATTCTATCTCCAATAAAAAATAAAACTGAACCTTACTATATATTCATACTCATCACACTTTTTGAGCTTTTTCATTACTATTTAAAGATATGGGGTGATAAACCACCAAACTAATAAATATGTCTTTCCATTCTAAATGTGAGTCAAACCTCATGCATAATATGTGATAAACAGTAAATACATGAAATCTTTTTTGATTGCATGAGACACAAAAATAAGAAATTAAAGTACTGTAGAATCCATACAATTAGCTAAAATTTTAGTATGTTGAATAAAATGAAGAATTATAATTACCTCCACTTAATATGTGAATAATCAGTAACACTGACACTTAAAAAAAACTGAAAAGGAGATAGAGAAGGAAGAATGGTTTGTATAATATGCCATGTAAGGTATACTTGAAATCAATCACTATTAATCTTCATCACTTAGGTGACAGTTTCTTTAAGTAGACTGTTTCTCTGACCTCATCACTTGCTTTAGCTATTTTTTGTATGTCCTTATTGATTGTCAATGAGATTGTCCTTTAGACTAATGGAATTGTTTAAGGGCATCAAGTAATGATGATATTGTTTCTTTGGTTTGTGAAAAGTGATGCATTCTGGCCTTCAAAATAAAATAAACAATCCATATATTTTTAATAGTCTATATTTGGAATAAGAAGAAATGTAGAATAGGAAAATAGAAATGCCATTAAAATAGTCAGCTATTGAAGAAAACAGAGCTCCTGGTATTTATTTGAGATACAGTGAATGTCTTCTAGCTTAATGCTGAAGTAAGCATAAAATTATGTAACAGTTTTAGATTTATTCATTTTTGTTTTATTTGTATGCATGTTTATTTGTGTGCCATGTGCATGCCTTCTACCCATGGAGGCCAGAAGAGAGCATCAGATCCCTTAGAACTGGAGCTTTACATGATGCAAAGCAAATTGTGAGTGCTGAAAATTGAACCTGGGTTTTTCATATGAGACACCAGTGTTCTCACCTGCTAAGTCATTCCTCCAGCCCTCTGAATATATATATATAATATATATGCATATATATTATATATATGTATATATATGCATGCAAGGTTCTAGTTAGATAACTGCAAGAAAGGAAAAAGCAAAATGTGAATTATATAATTGTCACTTGACTCTCTTTCTTGTGGCTTGCTATCTCCTGTTGTGTTCTTTATCAAAGTATCAAAGTATCCTTTCACCAGGAAACCTGATTATCTTGCTTTGCACACATTTTTAGGTAATATCCTGTACTTTTCTTTACATTACAAAAAGACTTCTCAAATCTCAAATAGTCAAACAACCTTGTACTAATTTTTGTGCTTTACGTTTTACAAACTGAAAGCGTTTGTAAAAGTGGAAACTTCTTTCATGATTTTAATTCTCTTTTCCTCATATTCTAGACACTGTGAAGCAGTTTTATTCCCCAACTGAAATATAACACTCCATTATCAGTATATTTGCATGGTGTTCAGTCTGTGCTACTTAATGTTTACATTTTACCATGTGATTTTATAGTTCTTTTAAGAGAAGTAAAAGCTTAGTTATAGTTTATACTTTTACATATATATTTTTCTCTTTTGTTTGGCCAGTGTCAATTTTTGTTAGTGAAATATACGTAGGATTTATTGTGTCTTTACCAAGCCCCAATCTTCCTATTTTATGTGTGTCCATACTATCAACAACACATTCCTAGGACCACGTAATGCCCTAAAGATGAAATACAGTAAAAAAGATACAAAATTTAGCAGCTGACTCATTTCTGAGAGCCAAAATGTGATTTTCCCTAGCCATGAACAGATTCAGTGTGGCAAGCTATACATGTCTGGAAGGGTTTCTTACACAGTACAGCTGTGAATGATTTTTCTAAACTGTTTGGAATTTAAATGTCATGTTTCAGGATTAAGGAGTAGGAACTTTCATAGAAGAAAAAGTTGGGTGAACACACTTCCATAAGTGAAAAATGCTATTGTTTCAGGAGTGATCTATCTCAGAAGTGTTCCCAAACTTCTTCCTGTCTCTCCCAAGGCACAAAGTGAGAAAGCTGTAAACAGGTGCATTCTCTATTTTAAACTTCCCTCTATCCAGAAATGTGAGTCAAGTAAACTTTCACCGTTTATGCCCTACCAAATCTAGCTCCAGTCTTTGTTAATATAGAACAAAATGGACAAATACATGGAATATCTACATTTTATAAATTTGTATGTTATTTTAATATTTTGGGTTTCATTCTAACAGCATACTTGCCCATCAACATTCTTTTTTTTTTTGATTCTTTATTAATTACACTTTATTCACTTTGTATCCGCCCCCCTGTGTTTCCCTCCCTCCTCCCATCCCAATCCCTCCCTTCCTCCACCCTCTGCATGCATGCCCTGCCCCAAATCCACTGATAGAAGAGCTCTTCTTTTCTTTCCTTCTGATACTACTCAATTAGGTCTTATCAGGATTGGATGCATTGTCTTTTTCTGTGGTCTGGTAATGCTGTTTCCCCCTCAGGGGGAGGTAATTAAAGAGCAGGCCAATCAATTCATGTCAGAGACAGTCCCTGTTCCTATTACAATGGAACCCACTTGAATACTGAACTGCCATGGGCTACATCTGTGCAGGGGTCTTAGGTTACCTCCATGCATAGTCCTTGATTGGAGTATCAGTCTCAGGACAGACCCCTGTGCTCAGATTTTTTGGTTTTGTTGCTCTCCTTGTGGACTTCCTGTCCCCTCCATATCTTAATGTTTCCCAAGTCTTTCCTAAGATTCCCTGCACTCTACCCAAAGGTTGCCCATAAGTCTCAGGATCTGCATTGATAGTCTGCAGGGCAGAGGCTTTCAGAGGTCCTCTGTGTCAGGCTCCCGATTTATTCCCCCTAAGTCTGCCTACAGAGTGGGAAAGGATCTTCACCAGCCCTATATCTGACAGAGGGCTAATATCCAGTATATATAAAGAACTCAAGAAGTTAAACAGCAAGAAATCAAGTAATCCAATTAAAAAATGGAGTACATAGCTAAACATAAAATTCTCAATAGAGGAATATCGAATGACAAAGAAACACTTAAAGTAATGTTCAATGTCCTTAGTCATAAGGGAAATGCAAATCAAAACAACCCTAAGATTTCACCTTACACCCATTAGAAGGGCTAAGATCAAAAACTTAAGTGACAACACATGCTGTAGAGGTTGTGGAGAAAGGGGAACCCTCCTCCACTGCTGCTGGAAATGTAAACTTGTACAAACACTCTGGAAAGCAATCTGGCGCTTTCTCGGACAACTAGGAATAGCGCTTCCTCAAGATCCAGCTATACCACTCCTAGGCATATACACAAAAGAGGCTCAAGTACACAATAAGGACATTTGCTTAACCATGTTTGTAGCAGCCTTATTTGTAATAGCCAGAAGCTGGAAACAGCCCAAATGCCCCTCAGTAGAGGAATGGATGCACAAATTGTGGTACATCTACACAATGGAATATTACTCAGCAATAAAAAACAAGGAAATCATGAAATTTGCAGGTAAATGGTGGGATCTGGAAAAGATCATCCTGAGTGAGCTATCCCAGAAGCAGAAAGATGCACACAGTATATACTCACTCATATAGACATAGTATAGGATAAACCTACTAAAATCTGTACACCTAAAGAAACTAATCAAGAGGAAGGACTCTTGTTAAAATGCTCAATTCCTATCCAGAAAGGCAAAGAAGATAGACATCAGAAGAAGGAGAAAAGAGGGAACAAGTCAGGGACCATTAGTATTCTTAACAGTGATTAGAATATATGTCTGTGTCAACTGTTATTAGGTTTACTATGGTTTTAATAGAGCAATGCATGAAATAAATATTTGTTATATTTCTTGAATATAAAATTTTATTAGACTATTATGGAAAATGTTACACGTTCTTCTTCTATTTTTATTTTTGAATTTAATTATTTTAATTCATTACAGTTTATTCACTTTGTATCCCAGCTTTAGTCCCCTCCCTTGTACCCTTCTAATTACACCCTCTTTCCCTCATCTCCTCCCATGCCCCTCCCCAAGTCTACTGATAGGGAGGTCCTCCTCACTTTCCCACTGTCCCTAGTCCATCAGGTCTCATCAAGACTGGCTGCATTTCTTCCTCTGTGGCTTGGTATTCTTCTTTTCATCATATTTCAAACATTAACATCTGTTATACTTTATATTATACATTTATGTATGTGTAGAATTCTTGTATGCATACACATATTAATACAGATCTCTTGGAAATTTCTTAGAAATTTCATTGCTCTCTTAGAAATGATTGCACAAGCAATATCAACAGCCATGTTAACCTGGAAGGAGAATAATTTTTTGAGACCCACCATACACAAAGGACTAAGGATAACTAAGGATTGATGAGAGACAAAGCATTCGCCTCAGTCAGGCTGAGCCCTTACTGATTATTAACACACTGTGTTAAGTCCCAAATCATATATACACCACCACCAATATAAACTCAGTAGTTTGTATTTATATATTTGTGCATAGATACACACACAAACACACACACACACTCTCACACACACACACACACACACACACACACACCAAAAACTACAACAACAGAAGAAAAGTCAAAGAAAAAGAGCCATCAACTACAGAGTAGGAGGGAAAATGGGCTTAGGAGGTATTGAAAGGGGCTACCAGGGAAGAGGAGTAGAGGAAGTAATGCAATGCTGTTCCACACTGAAACATTTATATACATATTTTTATTTTTATATTTATTACAGTTTATTCACTTTGTATCCCAGTTGTAGCTCCCTCTCTCATTCCCTCCCAATCCCACCCTCCATCCCTCATCTTCTTCCATGCCCCTTTCCAAGTCCACTCCCCCTCCATCTGACCCTCGCTTATCAGGTCTCATCAGGACTGGCTTCATTTTCCTCCTCTGTAGCCTGGTAAGGCTGCTCCCCCATCAGGGGGAAATGATCAAAGAGCAAGCCACTGAGTTCATGTCAGAGACAGTCCCTGTTCCCATTACTAGGGAACCCATTTGGAGACTTAAGCTGCCATGGGCTACATCTTTGTGTGTGGGTTCTAGGTTATCTCCATGCAAGGTCCTTGGTTGGAGTACCAGTCTCAGAAAAGACCCCTGTGCCCAGATTTCTTGGTTCTGTTGCTCTCCTTGTGGAGCTCCTGCCCCCTCCAGGTCTTTCTGTTTCCCCCTTTTTCATAAGATTCTCTGCATTGTGCCCAAATTTTGGATATAAGTCTCAACATCTGTTTTGATACTTTTTTGGGTGGAGTCTTCCAGAGGCTCCTGTCATGTTCCCTGTTTTCTTCCTCTTCTGGTGTCCATGACATTTGCTTTGTGAGTGAGCGTTGCTCATCTTACCCAGATTCCTCCTTCTTGCTTAGCTTCTTCAGGTATACATATTTTAGTATGTTTTTCTTATATTATATACCTACTATCCACTTATAAGTGAGTTTATACCATGTGTGTCTTTCTGCTTCTGGGATATCTCACTTAGGATGATCTTTCTAGATCCCAAAATTTGCCCGCAAATGTCATGATTTCCTTGTTTTTAATTGTTAAGTAGTATTCCATTGGGTAAATGTACCACAATTTATGTATCCGTTCTTCATTTCAGGGCTTCTGGGTTTTTTCCACTTTCTGGCTATTACGAATAAAGCTGCTACAAACATGGTTGAGCAAATGTCCTTGTTGTGTACTTGAGTATATTTTAGATATATGCTAGGAGTGGTATAGCTGGATCTTGAGTGCTTCCACACAAAAACACATAAAAAAAAGCAAGCACACATGGCTTACCATTTTCCTATTGTACTCTGTGAATTTTAATACCTTGCTTTTCTTCTTTGGAATATTGTATTTCTTTCTACTGACCATTTAGGCTTTAATGTCAAGACTGTCATCATTAATAATTTGCTGATACCAAGTATGACTTTATGTCAAAATGACTTGAACAGAAAACAGTCAAATATAACATGCATCTGTCACAAAGACAGACTTGTAGCCTGCCCGTTGAACTGCTAAGACAATAATAGAGTATGTGTGTGTGAAGATAAAGAGAACTCTGTTTATACTCCATACAAGAACCATATGAATCTCTTTATAAAGCTTGGCTTCAGGTGGAAATAGTGTTTATAAAAATAATTTCTCTAACTAGTACTACTCTCTTACTACATCACTTTTTCGAAAGTACGCTCAGGGTCAAAATAATTGTAGCAAAATAATTGTAGTCATTTGTGAAAATTACAGAAACATGCATATTTTAGCTCATTGAAAGACTCATATAATGCTTTCTAGAGCCCATGCTTATTCAAAGTACATGTGCTAATTTGATATAAACTTGTAACATTTATTGAAGTAAGAAATCCACTAAGAGTAACATGATTGTCTGTTTTGGCAGTAAGTGAATCTTAGCTCCCCAATTTCCCTCTGTTTTGGAGAAGTTCTCTTTCAACATCATCTTTTAATAAATAGTTAACTTGTGTTACTTGTAATTGTATTAAAACCTCAGTCTTACACCTAATTCACTCCTCGTTTCTTCTCTAAATAAGAGTAGATCAACATCCCCATAGTGTTGGGGAAGAGCGCTCTCATAGTATGATCTTTCAAAAAGTAAATTTACCCCTGATTTCGTCTTTGTGTTGGCCTCAGATGGTACATGGGACAGGTGAAAAAGAGCATCATTACAGACTTTGTTCACGGTCCTTCTCCTTGCAGTATGTCACAGCTACAGTGAAATTAGGGTTAGCTTTTAAAAAATAATAAAATCTTTAAAATATTTTAATGCAAATGTTTTATTAACTATGTTAAATAATCTTATGTAGGAAAATATTTATTTAGTTTTCAGTTCCCTATAGAAAATTGAAAATTCTATTTTTTAAAGTTGTATAAATTTAATTGTCTTTTCCAACTCATTGAAAGAAATGTTCCTTAATTCAATTTGTCAGCTTGTACAACTGATAAATGATCCCAGGAAGAAACTAATAATAATATTCCTTTTTTTTTTCTGTAATAGTAGAGTGAAAACATTTGTTGAAAAAAATCAAATCATCTTCTTGATTAATTTGACTATAAGCATCATTACTCCTCCATTCCAGCCAAATCTAAGAACTTTAATGACTTAAATTAATAATAATAATAATAATAACCATAATAATAATAATATCACTGAAAATGTAGACACACTAGTATAACACACAAAATATGTAGGTGGGGAAATGAATTGTTTACTTTCACATCTCTGTCTAACTTAGGCAAGCACACATTTATACAACTAATATTGTTTTTAATATGGAGGCTTCTAACTTAAATTTCAATTTTTGATTAAAATATGCTATAGCATTTCCCCATGTCAAGTTAGTTTTCTTCTTGGTATTATTTGTTTTATAAATAAAGTATGGAACGTGCATTTGCTTTGTTCAGCATCTCCATGACTATTGCAAGAAATCTCTGCATTGTATTCTGTGAAAGGTTACAGAAGGCAGCTGTTGCTGCTGGAGCCTGAGAGCCTCACTCTGCCAGTATTCTGCATACCAACAGCATAAGCACACACACTGATATCAGGAGGCAGCATATGAAGAAAATGCCTTCCAGTCAGACACAAAGAGTGGGCAATATACAAAACTTGAATGACTCATACAATGGTTATATAATTCAGAAAACTTTTCATTTCATGTAGTGTAGATGTAGGTAGGCATGAACAAAAATAATTTCAGAATTTTTTAGTGATTGAAAATAAAGAAGTTTTGAGAACACACTTGAAAAAAATGTTTTCTTTCCACTAAAATAGTCTGTATTTTGTTAGGCTTGAAATATTTTGCATTAGTCAATATGATTCTACGATGCAGGATATAGAGTTGAGAGTTTTTCAAAAGTAAACTTCTTGAAAGTAAACCGCTTGAATTTCTGATAAAATATAATTATTTGGACTGGAGTAACCTTTGCCTTACTTTTGTTGATTAAAATTCTCTCTCTAAATCTGGCTTTAGAAAACCATTAGAAATAAATACTGCCCCATTAATGATGCTTCAGCTGAGTAATTAGTGGGCATTGTAGAGTCTTTGTGTCAGAACATTACAGAGACTTTCTTGGAACAAAAGCAAACATTAATCTGGAATAATTTAATCTATTTATGTTTAATTTACTTTGCATAATTTTGTACTGCTAGCATTTGAACTAAGGACTAGTATCTGCTTCTATTGCATTCTTAAAATTATAACCAAGTACATGTAAAGGAATATTAGGAAAAACAAAAAAAGTAATTTGCAAGCCTCCTGTAAAGTAATTAAGAAATTAGCTGATGAAGACACACTGAGAGTTCCAAAAATGTATATGTATTTCACACATTTTCTCTTAACTGTTTCTTCTTTTCTTTCTTTCTCCTGTTTCTATTTGTCACCCTCCTCCTGCCCAGAATTTTCTTCTCCTTTGACCTCTTTCTTTCTTTCATAGTTATGACAATACCTGATTTTAATTTGAATTAAAATGGACATATGAGATGACTTTCTTCTCTCAAATACATAAACATGAATAATAAAATGTATCAATAAATATATCAATAAATAAATATATTCTGTGTTGACGTGGTAGTTTGAACATGTATGGCCCTTGTAGGCTCATATGTGTGAATATACCCTGTAGGCTCATATACAGTGAATAAGCTCATGGAGAGGGCACTATTAGAAGGTGTAACCTTGCTAGAATAAGTATGGCCCTGTCGTGGGTGTCTTTCAGGTCTCCTATGCTCAAGCAACACTCAATGTGCCACACAGTCTCATTCTGCTGCTTGTCGATCAAGATCGAGAACTCTCAGCTCCTTCTCCAGCACCATGTCTGCCTGCATGCTGTTATGCTTCTCACCATGACAATAATGGACTAATCCTATAAAATTTTAAGATACTCCCAATCAAATATTTTTGTTTAAAATAGTTTCCATGGTCATGATATATCATCACAGCAATAGGAACACTAAATAAATCATAAATTGGCACCAGGATTAGAGTATTGTGGTAGGATGGACTATGTCTTTGTTTAGAGTAATTTGTTCTTGGAATTTTGGATTAAGAGAGCAATTGCATGCTTTAAGCATGGCTTAATGGGCCTCACTAGTAGAGACATGAATGACAATGGTGCTATGCATGATTTGAACTGTGGGAGGCTGGCTCAACAGGTTTCAAAGAAGGATAAAGTTAGTATGTGGCCTAAACACTATTCTGGTGATATTTTGGCAAATAATGTGGCTGTATTTTGTTCTTGTTTGCCTGAGGCTAAAGTGAAGAGTTTAGGATTAATTGAATTAATAAAGGAAATCTCAAAAGATCACAGTATAGACTCTCTCATCTGGTTACTAGTGTTCACGTTTATGAACTATGTTTTGATGAAAAGGAGCAAGTAGAACAAGGAAAAATAAAAATTGGCTAAAGGAGGAAGGGAAGAGGAATGATATTAAACCAGTGTTCAAGGAGATAAACAGATTAATAGTATTAAATTAGCTGAGTAGTAGTCTATAGTGTAAATGTACCACAATTTCTGTTTCCATCCTTCAGCTGAGGGACATCTATGTTGTTTCCAGATTCTGGATATTATGAATAAAGCTTGTATGAGCATAGTTGAGAAAATGTCTTTGTTGTATGGAGTATTTTAGCCATTCTGATGGGTGTAATATGGATTCTCAGAGTGGTTTTGATTTCCATTTCCCTGATGACAAACGACAATCATGAAATTTGGAGGCAAATGGATGGAATTAGAAAAGATCATCCTGAGTGAGGTAACCCAGAAGCAGAAAGACACACATTGGTATATACTCACTTATAAGAAGATATTAGTCATATAATAAAGGATAACCATATTAAAATACAAAGACCTAAAGAAGCTAAACAACAAAGAGGACCCTAGGGAGGATGCTTAATTCTCATTCACAGGTTAGACACCCAAAGCAGTGAAGAAAGGGATCAGGACAGGAGCCTACCATAGATGTCCTCTGAAAGACTGACTCTACCCAGCAAGTGATGGAAGCTGATGCAGAGACTGAGCACAAAACTTTGGGTAGAATGGAGGGAGTCTTATGGAGGTGTGCGGAGTTTCACAAGGAAATCAACAGAAGACAAAAATCTGGGCTGAGGAGGGTCTCCGGAGACTGAAGAATCAACCAAAGGTTATGCAGGAAGACCAAGACCCCTGCTCAGATATAGACTATCGTCATCCCAGATTTCGAGTGGGTTTCTAAGTAAGGGGAGCAAGGACAGTCTCTGACATAAACTTGTTTGCCTGCTGTTTGATCACTTCTCCCTGGTGGGGTGGCATTACCAGGCCACAGAGGAAGATGATCCAGGTAGTCCTGATGAGACTTAATAGGCTAGAGTCAGATAGTAGGGGAGGAGAACTCACCCTTTTCAGTGGACAAGAGGAGGGGAATAAGTGGGAAAGAGAGAGAGAGTAGGACTGGAATGAGACTAGGGAGGGGGCTACAACTGTGATAAAAAGTAAATAAATAGTAAATAATAAAATAAAATATTTAAATGATATTAAATAAAATAAAGGGAGGATGGCCTCAGGGCAAGATCCCACCCAGCTAAGGTTCCATCTTGTGTAACGGAATTAAAGAACAGTTTAGGTCCAGGTATGATGGTGCACACCTTTACTGCCAGTACCCAGGAGACAGGCATGCAGATCTTGGAGATCAAGGTCAACCTTGTCTACAGAGCAGGTTTTAAGACACTGAAGCTTAGGGAGTGAAAGAAACCACCAAAACCAGAAAGCTGATAAAAACATAATTGAACAAGGCAGGGCATGTTCTAGGCCCAGCAGAACTTGGCAGTTTCTGCCATGTGGTTCTGTCTTTAGGGTCAAGGGTAGAAGAAACTGGTTGTGGAACATCTTTCAGAGATTAAAGAAAGCTACTGAGGCACATGTTAGGGGTGTCCTTGCATGGAGTCCCAGGGAGGCCATAGTGCAAAGCTGTGATTATGAAGCCTGGATTGCCTTGAAGACCTCAAGACGTTAGAGATTCAGAGCCATGTGTGTATTATTGTTGTTTTTTCATATTTTACTTAGTCACCTTTCTTACATTGTCTTTGTGTGTGTGTGTGTGTGTGTGTGTGTGTGTGTGTGTGTGTGGTGTAGTGTTGCTGGAGGAAGTATGTCTCTCGAGACAGGCATTGAGATTATATATCCTTGTCTTGTTCCCAGTTTACTCTCTGTGCTTAAAATGCTTGCAGTTAAAGACAAGAGCTCTTAGCTTTCTTTTCTGGGTGACTACTGTGATGTCTCCTCACCATAATAAACTTATCCTTCTGGAACTACAAGCCAAAATAAACTGTTACATTAGCTGACCTGAGTCAAGTTGTTTTTATCACACCAATAGAAAATAACACAACATCCAATTCCATTTTGCATTTCTTCATTTGCAAGGATTTGTCTATCTTCGTAACCTCAACAAATAATTACTTCTTTATGTTCCAACAATTTTGAAGAAAATTCTCACTCATATATGTAATTACTTTTTTAGCAGCTACTAGTTCATATATTTTCCCACAAAAGCAAAGTTTAGAAATAAGTATTTAAGTTTTTTTTTTTTTAATTCTTGTAGTTTCCAGGTTTGGGATACAATTTGAAACATATGTGTTGAATTAAAATGTGAATTAATTGAGTGAATGAATATATTTTCCCTAAAGGATCCATTTTAGATAACACTGTGTAAAAGAATAGAAAAAAATAGCATGAAACAATCCCCTACTTCAGGTTTTCAAAAGAAAATATTGTTTAGATTTTTATTATATTTTATAAATATACAGATTTTTAACAAGCAAAAATGGTAACTGATAAATAAAACACTAGAAAAATCTCAATGTTTATTCCCTGACAATTTTGCAATATACTATTATAGGAAGATTCTAATTTGGTGCCTGACATTTAACAGTATCACGATAAACACTTATTAGATTGCATTGTTGACAAAAAGTACTGCCTTATTTGTGTATGTTTTTCTTTTTCTCTCTACATGATTCACAAACATCTTTACTATTTGGACCTTATTTCTAAATACATTCTTCATAGCCTTCTAATAACTGTTAGTGGGCCATCTCCTCATCTAAGTAATGAAGTCCCAAGTTATAGAGATATAGTATTCATGTGAGAAAAAATAAAGTCTAGTGGCATTTTTGTTAGTCTGTAAATAACAAAGCCAACTTCTTTTTTCCTCATTAATTAATGTGTTTTCTCTAGCAGTATAAGAGTTTGAGTACACTAACTACTTTTAGATGTCCTACCTTTTTTATCACATGATGCTGTGAAACCGAATTTGCGTTTTCATCCTTAAAGTACACATTTGTTGAGTCCAATGAAATCTAACACATTCTCAACCTAGAGAAGCACATATCCATTCTCTAACTGTCTAGCATGGAACTTGATGAGAAAATGCTTTTGTAACTGCACTCAAATTAGTTTTCCTCTGTGATTATTTACATTTTATATTATGGCTAATTTATTTCCTAAAGCAGGTACTCTCAATGTATTCCTAAGAGTTTTCATTAACATTGTTAGATATTTCCCCTTTCAACTTTAGAACTTACTCCTCAAATAATTAATGTTTGTGTTGTTATGAGAAGCCAGTGTTGTAGAAAGAGCCCTTGCATTGGGCCTTAGCAAGCAAGCCACAGGCCTGAAAACGACATCCATAAAAACTGCTGCATAATTACAAGAAACTTCAAGAAAGAGGATAAATCCCCAAGGAGACAACATTTGATTTTGATTATGTTCTTTTTCCTGGAAGCAAGATATTGTAATCGACATAAACCAGAACAATAAAAATGTCTAGAAATGGGTACACAGTTTGGACATGGAGGGCAGAAAATGAGCAAAGACCTGCATTCCATGTCAAGCACCAATAATAAACACAAGGAATTCTATTGTAATGGAAGTTTTGGTTTCTTTTTTGTTTTTTGTAACAATAATAATTTTATTTATTTATATTTTTTATAAATTACAGTTCATTTACTTTGTATCTCAGCTATAGTCCCCTCCCTCATTCCTAACTAATCCCACCCTCCCTCCTTCATCTCCTCTCATGTCCTTCCCCTAGTCCACCATAGGGGAGGTCCTCCTCCCCTTCCCTTTGGTCCTCCCTTATCAGGTCTCATCAGGACTGGCTGCATTGTCTTCCTCTGTGGCCTGGTAAGGATGCTCCTCCCTCATGGGGAGGTGATCAAAGAGCCACCACTGAGTTCATGTCAGAGACAGTCTCTGTTTCCATCACCAGAGGACCCATTTGGACACTGAACAGCAATGGGTTACATCTGCGCAGGGGTTCTAGGTTACACATTCTGTTGTAATTTTCATGAGAATATAGCCTGAAGTAACCTATTTTTACTGTTCTGCTTTCTGGGGGCCTCCTTAGAAAGCCCATTGTTCTACTCTTGCTAATGTGAACCTTCATTTTATTGTGAGGAATGAAGGCTGACTCCTTTCATGAGTCACAAATAAAGTCTAACCATGCAATTAACAGAATTTGTTGTCCCTCTGTCCTTTGAATATGAAGATGTGTATCTACATGTCTGCTTTTTCTTGTATGAATGGGGATGGAGAGGACTTGAAATATCCTTTATTTATTTCAGTATATAAATAATTTTGGATTAAAAAAGAGAGTGAACCAGTTCACCCAACAGTGAACTTTTAGGTGAAGGAAAACAACTATCTTTTGAATGGATTCCAGACCCACTTTGCATTGTGAACAATGACTGATAAGGTAAGCCAAACACTCAGCCCTGGTATGGTGGGGTAGTAAGCCAATGCAGTGAGATCATGTCTGAGGGTTACTAAATTTATGGTACTTAACCTGATACCTAAATATAAGTACCTAAGCTTATATGCATAGTCTTAGGTGACTCCAAACTTTACCCAGAAAATCTTCTTCAAAAGATCCCTGTGCCCAGATATATCTGGTCTTTGTGGAGTTCCTGTCCCCTCCAGGTCATACTAACTCCCTCTTCTTTCATATGATTCCCTGCATTCTGTCCAAAGTTTGGTTATGAGTCTCATTATCTGCTTTGATACACCGCTAGGTAAAATCTTTCAGAGGCCCTCGGTGGTAGGCTCCTGTCCTGTTACTTGTTTTCTCCTACATCCAATGTCCATCCCATTTGTCTTTCTAAGTGAGGATTGATCATCTTACCCAGGGTCCTCTTTCTTGTTAATCTTCTTTAGGTGTACAGATTTCAGTATGTTTATCTTATC
>REGO01001589.1:26886-38026 GCA_010120015.1 Rhombomys opimus | reverse complement strand
TAGGACTAGGTCTAAGTTTAGGATTATGTCTAGGGTTATGGTTAGGTTTAGGGTTAGGGCTAGGAATAGGTTTAGGCCTAGGGTTAGGATGAAAGTTCGGGGTTGGGGTCGGGTTAGGGTTAGGGTTAAATCTAGGGTTAGGGTTAGGGTTAGGGTTAGGGTTAGGGTTAGGGTTAGGGTTAGGGTTAGGATTACTGTTAGGGCTAAGGCTAGGATTAAGATTAGGTCTAGGGTGTGGGCTAAGAATAGGGTTAGGGTTAGGACTGTGGCTAGGGCTAGGGTTAGGATTAGGGCTATGGCTATGTTTAGGTCTAAGGCTAGGGTTAGGGTTAGGGCTAGGATTAGGGCTAGGGTCAGGGTTATGGCTAGGCTTAGGGATAAGGTTAGGTTTAGGGTTAGGGCTAGAGTTAGCGTTAGGTCTAGGTCTAGGGCTAGGTTTAGGGTTGGGGACAGGGTTAGGGCTAATGCTATGGTTAGGGTTAGGTCTAGGTTTAAGATTAGGGTTAGGGTTAGGTTTAGGGCTAGGGTTAGTTCTAAGGCTAGGATCATGGTTAGGAATAGGGCTACGGTTAGGGTTAGGTTTAGGGCTAAGACTAGTTTTAGGGTTAGGTTTAGGGTTAGGGTTGGGGTTGGGTCTAGTCCTAGAATTAGGTTTAATTTTAGGGTTAAAGTCAGGGTTAGGATTAGGGTTAGTCTTAGGGTTAGGGTTAGGTTAGGTTTAGGGCTAAGGTTAGGGTTGGGGCTAGGTTTAGGTCTAAGGCTAGGGTTAGGTTTAGGGCTAGGGCTAGGGAAAGGTTTAGGGTTAGGGTTAGGCCTAGGGATAGGGTTAAGGTAAGGAGTTGGACTAGGGTTAGGGTTAGAGTTAGAGCTAGGGTTACGGTTACACTTAGCATTATATTTGGGGTTAGGGCTATGGCTAGTGTTAGGTTTAGTGTTAGGGTTATGGTCAAGTTTAGGGTTAGGGTTAGGGCTAGGGTTAGGTTTAGGGCTAGGGCTAAGGTTAGAGTTAGGGCTAGGGTTACAGTTAGCTTTATGTTTAGGGTTAGGGCTAAGGCTAGGGTTAAGATTAGGGCTTGGGTATGGTCTAAGGCTAGGGTTAGGGTTAGGGCTAGGGCTAGGGTTAGGTTTTGGCTTAGGGTTGAGGTTTGATCTAGGCCTAGTGTTAGGTTTAATTTTAGTGTTAGAGTCAGGGTTCGTGTTAGGGTTAGTCTTAGGCTTAGGGCTAGGTTTAGGGTTAGGGCTAGGGTTAGTTCTAAGACTAGGATCATGGTTAGGACTAGGGCTACGGCTAGGGTTAGGTTTAGGGCTAGGGCTAAGGTTAGGGTTAGGGTTAAGGTTAGGGTTAGGGCTAGGTTTATGGTTAGGTTTAGGGTTAGGGTTAGGGATGGTGTTTGTTCTAGGCCTAGTGTTAGGTTTAGATTTAGGGTTAGAGTCATGGTTAGGGTTAGGGTTAGGCCTAGGGTTAGGATTAAGGTAAGTAGTTGGGCTAAGGTTAATGTTAGAGTTAGGGCTAGGGTTAGGGTTACGGTTAGGATTATTTTTGGGGTTAGGGCTATGGCTAGGGTTAGGTTTAGTGTTAGGGTTAGGGTCAGGTTAGGGTTAGGGATAGGGTTATGGTTAGGTTTAGATTTAGGGTTAGGGATAGGTCTAGGTTTAGGGTTAGGTTTAGGGCTAGGGCTAGGCTTAGGGTTTGGGTTAGGGTTAGTGCTAGGGTTAGGGTTAGGTTTAGGGTTAGGGTTAGGGATGGTTTTTGTTCTAGGGCTAGTGTTAGGTTTAGATTTAGGGTTAGAGTCATGGTTAGGGTTAGGGTTAGTCTTAGAGTTAGGGCTAGGTTTAGGGTTAGGGCTAGGGCTAAGGTTAGGGTTGCGGCTAGGGGTAGGTCTAAGGCTAGGGTTAGGTTTATGGTTAGGGCTAGGTTTAGGGTTATGGTTATGTTAAGGTTAAGTCTAGGGTTAGGGCTAAGAATAGTTTTAGGCCTAGGGTTAGGATTAAAGTTTGGGGTCGGGCTAGGGTTAGAGTTAGGTTTAGGGTTAGGGTTATGGCTAGGGTTAGGGTTAGGGTTAGGATTAGGGTTAGGTTTAGGGCTAGGCCTAGGGTTAAGGTTAGGGTTATGGTAGTGCTAGGGTTAGATTTAGGGTTAGGGTTATTCCTATGTTTAGGTTTAGGATTAGGGCTGGGGTTAGGGCTAGGGCTAAGTCTAGGGTTAGGGCTTGGTTAGGTTTAAGGCTAGGGTTAGGGTTAGGGCTAGGGCTACGATTAGGGTTAGGGCTAGGATTAGGGTTAGGCCTAGTGTTAGGGTTATGGTAAAGTGTTGAGCTAGGGTTACGGTTAGGATTAGAACTAGGGTTAGGGTTAGGTTTAGGTTTAGGGTTAGCGCTAAGGCTAGGGTTAAGTTTAGTGCTTGGGTGTGGTCTAGGCTAGGGTTAGTGTTAGGGCTGATGCCAGGATTAGGGCTAGGTTCAGGATTATGGCTAAGCTTAGCGATAGGTTAGGGTTAGGGCTAGGGTTGGCGTTAGGTCTAGGTCTAGAGCTAGGTTTAGGGTTGGGGTTAAGGTTAGGGCTAACGGTAAGGTTAGGGTTAGGTCTAGGTTTAAGGTTAGGGTTAGGGCTAGGTTTAGGGTTAGGGTTAGTTTTAGGTTTAGGATTAGGGCTAGGGCTAGGTTTAGGGTTAGTGTTAGGTTTAGGGCTAGGGCTATGGTTAGGGTTAGGGTTCGGGTTAGGGCTAGGGTTATGGTTAGGGTTAGGGTTAGGGTTGGGTTTGTTCTAGGCCTAGTGTTAGGTTTAGATTTAGGGTTAGCGTCATGGTTAGGGTTAGGGTTAGTCTTAGGGATAGGGCTAGGGTTAGGGTTAGGGCTCGGTCTAAGTTTAGGATTATGTCTGGGGTTAGGGTTAGGTCTAGGGTTAGGGCTAGGAATAGGTTTAGGCCTAGGGTTAGGATTAAAGTTCGGGGTCGGGCTAGGGTTAGGGTTAGGGTTAGGGCTAGGGCTAGGTTTAGTGTTAGGGTTAGGTTTAGGGTTAGGGTTAGGGTTAGGGCTAAGGCTAGGGTTGAGATTAGGGCTAGGGTGTGGTTTAAGGCTAGGGTAGGGTTAGGGCTGTGGCAAGTGTTAGGGTTAGGGTTAGGGCTAGGGCTAGGGTTAGGGCTATGGCTATGGTTAGGTCTAAGGCTAGGGTTAGGGTTAGGTTTAGGGCAATGGTTAGTTCTAAGGCTAGGATCATGGATAGGACTAGGGCTAGGGTTAGGTTTAGGTTTAGGGCTAGGGCTAGGGTTAGGGTTAGGTTTAGGGTTAGGGTTGGTGTTGGGTCTAGTCCTAGTGTTAGGTTTAATTTTAGGGTTAAAGTCAAGGTTAGGATTAGGGTTAGTCTTAGGTTTAGGGCTAGGTTAGGGTTGGGGCTAGGGTTAGGTCTAAGGCTAGGGTTAGGTTTAGGGCTAGGGCTAGGTTTAGTGTTAGGGTTAGACCTAGGGTTAGGGTTAAGTTAAGGAGTTGGGCTAGGGTTAGGGTTAGAGTTAGAGCTAGGGTTACGGTTACAGTTAGGATTATATGTGGGGTTAGTGCTATGGCTAGGGTAAGGTTTAGTGTTAAGGTTAGGGTCAAGGTTAGGGTTAGAGTTAGGGCTAGGGTTACAGTTAGCTTTAGGTTTAGGGTTAGGGCTAAGGGTAGGGTTAAGATTATGGCTAGGGTGTGGTCTAAGGCTAGGGTTAGGGTTAGGGCTGGGGCTAGTATTAGGGCTAGGTCAGGGTTATGGCTAGGCTTAGGGATAGGGTTAGGGTTAGGGTTAGGGTTGGGGTTAGGGTTAGGGTTAGGGTTAGGTTTGGGGTTTGTTCTAGGCCTAGTGTTAGGTTTAGATTTAGGGTTAGAGTCATGCTTAGGGTTAGGGTTAGTCTTAGGGTTATGGCTAGGGTTAGGGTTAGGGCTAGGCCTAAGGTTAGGGTTGGGACTAGGGTTAGGTCTAAGCCTAGGGTTAAGTATAGGGCTAGGGTTAGGTTTAGGGTTAGGTTTAGGCCTCGGGTTAGGGTTAATGTAAGGAGATGGGCTAGGGTTAAGGTTAGAGTTAGGGCTAGGGTTAGGTCTAAGGCTAGGATCATGTTTAGGGCTAGGGCTAGGGTTATGGCTAGGTTTATGGCTAGGAATAGAGTTAGGTTAGGGTTAGGGTTAGGGTTAGGGTTAGAGTTAGGGTTGGGGTTTGTTCTAGGCCTAGTGTTAGGTTTAGATTAAGGGTTAGAGTCATGGTTAGGGTTAGGGTTAGTCTTAGATTTAAGGCTAGTGTTATGGTTAGGCCTAGGGCTAAGGTTAGGGTTGGGGCTATTGTTAGGTCTAAGGCTAGGGTTAGGTTTAGGGCTAGGGGTAGGTTCAGGGTTAGGGTTAGGCCTAGGGTTAGGGTTAAGGTAAGGAGTTGGACTAGGGTTAGGGTTAGAGTTAGTTCTAGGGTAAGGGTTACGGTTAGGATTATTTTGGGGTTAGGGCTACGGCTAGGGTTAGGTTTAGTGTTAGGGTTAGGGTCAAGGATAGGGTTAGGGTTAGGACTAGGGTTACGTTTAGGGCTAGTGCTAAGGTTAGGGATAGGGCTAGGGTTAAACTTAGCTTTAGGTTTAGGGTTAGGGCTAAGGCTAGGGTTAAGACTAGTGCTAGGGTGTGGTCTAAAGCTAGGGTTAGGGTTAGGGCTAGTCCTAGGATTAGGGCTAGGATCAGGGTTATGGCTAGGCTTAGGGATAGGGTTAGGTTTAGGGTTAGGGCTAGGGCTAGGGTTAGGGTTATGTTTAGGGTTAAGGTAGGGTTAGGTTTTGGTCTAGGCCTAGTGTTAGGTTTAGAGTTAGGGTTAGAGTCAGGGTAGGGTTAGGGTTAGTCTTAGGGTTAGTGCTAGGGTTAGGTTTAGGGCTAGGGCTAAGTTTAGGGTAGGGGCTAGGGTTAGGTCTAAGGCTAGGATTAGGTTTAGGGCTAGGGTTAGGGTTAGGGTTAGGGTTAGGGCTAGGGTTAGGTTTAGGGTTAGGGTTAGGTTTAGTGTTTGTTCTAGGCCTAGTGTTAGGTTTAGATTTAGGGTTAGAGTCATGGTTAGGATTAGGGTTATTCTTAGGGTTAGGGCTCGGTTTAGGGTTAGGGCTAGGGCTAAAGTTAGGTTTGGGGCTAGGGTTAGGTCTAAGGCTAGTGTTAGGTTTAGGGCTAGGCCTAGGTTTAGGGTTAGGATTAGGCCTAGGGTTAGGGTTAAGGTAAGGAGTTGGGCTAGGGTTAAGATTAGAGTTAGGGCTAGGTTTAGGGTTACGGTAAGGATTATTTTGGGGGTTAGGGCTACAGCTAGGGTTAGGTTTAGTGTTGGTTTAGGGTCAAACTTAGGGTTAGGGTTGGAGCTAGGGCTAAGGTTAGGGTTAGAGCTACGGTTACAGTTAGGTATAGTTTTAGGGTTAGGGCTAAGGCTAGGGTTAAGATTAGTGCTAGGGTGTGGTCTAAGGCTAGGGTTAGTGTTGGGGCTACAGTTGGCGTTAGGTCTAGGGCTAGGGCTATGTTTATGGTTGGGGTTAGGGTTAGGGCTAAGTCTAAGGTTTGGGTTAGGTCTAGGTTTAAGGTTAGGGTTAGGGTTAGGGTTAGGTTTAGGGTTAGGGTTAGTTTTAGGTTAGGGTTAGGGTTAGGGCTAGGGTTAGGGTTAGGGATGGTATTTGTTTTAGGCCTAGTATTATGTTTAGATTTAGGGTTAGAGTCATGGTTAGGGTTAGGGTTAGTCTTAGAGTTAGGGCTAGGGGTAGGTTTAGGGCTAGGGCTAAGATTAGTGTTGGGGCTAGGGTTAGGTCTAAGGCTAGGGTTAGCTTTATGTTTAGGGCTAGGTTTAGGGTTAGGTTTAGGGTTAGGGTTAATTCTAGGGTTACGGCTAAGAATAGTTTTAGGCTTAGGGTTAGGATTAAAGTTTGGGGTCGGGCTAGGGTTAGGGATAGGGTTAGGGTTAGGGCTAGGGTTAGGGGTAGGGTTAAGGTTAGATTTAGGGCTAGGCCTAGGGTTAGGGTTAGGTTTAGGGTTAGGGTTAGGGTTAGGGTTAGGCTTAGGGTTAGGGTTAGGGTTAGGGTCAGGGTTAGGGCTAGGGCTAGTGTTAAGGTTAGGGCTAGGGCTAGGGTTAGGTCTAATGCTAGGGTTAGTGTTAGGGCTAGGGCAAGGATTAGGGCTATGGGTCAGGGTTATGGCTAGGCTTAGGGAGAGGGTCAAAGTTAAGGTTAGGCCTAGGGTTAGCGTTAGGTCTAGGTGTAGGGCTAGGTTTTGAGTTTTGGTTTGTGTTAGGGCTAGGGTTAGTGTTAGGGTTAGGGTTAGGGTTAGGGTAGGGTTTGGTTTTGATCTAGGCCTACTGTTAGGTTTAGATATAGGGTTAGAGTCAGGGTTAGGGTTAGGGCTAGGTTTAGGGTTAGGGGTAGGGCTAAGGTTAGGGTTGGGGCTAGTGTTAGGTCTAAGGCTAGGGTTCGGTTTAGGGTTAAGGCTAGGTTTAGGGTTAGGTTTAGTCCTAGGGTCAGGGTTAAGGTAAGGAGTTGGGCTAGGGTTAAGGTTAGAGTTAGGGCTAGGGTTAGGGTTATGGTTCGGATTATTTTTGGGGTTAGGGCTAAGGCTAGGGTTAGGTTTATTGTTTGGGTTAGGGTCAAAGTTAGGGTTAGGGTTTGGGCTAGGGTTAGGGTTAGGGCTCGGGCTAAGTTTAGGGTTAGGGCTAGGGTTACGGTTAGCTTTACATTTAGGGTTAGCGCTAAGGTTAGGGTTAACATTAGGGCTAGGGTGTGGTCTAAGTCTAGGTTTAGTGTTAGATCTAGGGCTAGGGTTAGGGTAATGAGTAGGTTTAGGATTAGGGCTATGGTTATGGCTTGGGTGAGGCTTAGGCCTAGGGTTACATTTTAACATAAGGGGTCGGGCTATGGTTAGGGTTAGTGTTAGGGCTAAGGCTAGAGTTAAGATTAGGCCTAGGGTGTGGGCTAAGGCTTGTGTTAGGGTTAGGGCTGGGGCTAGTGTTAGGGTTAGGGTTAGGGTTAGGGCTAGGGTTAGGGTTATGGCTAGAGCTAGGGAAAGGTCTAAGGCTAGGGTTAGGGTTAGGGCTAGGGCTAGGATTAGGGCTAGGGTCAGGGTTATATCTAGGCTTAGGGATAGGGTCAAGTTAAGGGTTCGGGCTAGGGTTAGCCTTAGGTCTAGGTCTAGGGTTAGGTTTAAGGTTGGGGTTAGGTTTAGGGCTAAGGCTAAGATTAGGGTTAGGTCTATGTTTATGGTTAGGTTTAGGGTTGCGGTTAGGGTTAGTGTTAGGTGTAGGTTTAGGGTTAGGGTTAAGGCTAGGGCTATGGCTTCGGTTAGGTTTAGGGCTAGGGTTAGGTCTAAGGCTAGGATTATGGTTAGGGCTAGGGCTAGGGTTAGGGTTAGGTTTAGTGCTAGGGATAGGTTAAGGTTTAGGGTTAGGGTTAGGGCTAGGGTTAGGTGTACGGTTAGGGTCAGGGTTAGGGCTAGGTTTAGAGTTAGGGTAAGGTTAGGTTTTGGTCTAGGCCTAGTGTTAGGTTTAGAGTTAGGGTTAGAGTCAGGGTTAGGATTAGGGTTAGTCTTAGGGTTAGGGCTAGGGTTAGTGTTAGGTCTAGGGCTAAGATTAGGGTTGGGGCTAGGGTTAGGTCTAAGGCTAGGGTTAGGTTTAGGGTTAGGGTTAGGCCTAGGGTTAGGGTTAAGGTAAGGAGTTGGGCTGAGGTTAGGTTTAGAGTTAGGGCTAGGGTTAAGGTTACGGTTAGGGTTACTTTTGGGGTTAGGGCTTCGGCTAGGGTTAGGTTTAGTGTTAGGGTTAGGTTCAAGTTTAGGGTTAGGACTAGGGTTAGTTTTAGGGCTAGGGCTAATGTTAGGGTTAAGGCTAGGGTAACGGTTAGCTTTATGGTTAGGGTTAGGTCTAAGGCTAGGGTTATGATTAAGGCTAGGGTGTGGTCTAAGGCTAGGGTTAGGGTTAGGGCTAAGGATAGTGTTAGGGTTAGGTTTAGGGCTAGGGCTAGTGTTAGGGCTAGGGCTAGGTTTATGTCTAATGCTAGGGTTAGGTTTAGGGCTAGGGCTAGGGCTAGGGTTAGTGTTAGGGCTATGGTAGGGCAAGGGTTAGGACTAAGGCTAAGGTTCGAATTAGGTTTGCGTTAGGGCTAGGTTTAGGATTAGGTTTAAGGTTAGGGTTAGAGCGAGATTATGGTTAGGTTTAGAGCTAGGGTTAGGGTTACGTCTAGAGTTAGGGTTAGGTTTAGGGTTAGGGCTAGGTTTAGGGTTAGGGCTAGGTCTAGTGCATGGGGTAGGGTTAGTTCTGGGGTTATGGTAAAGGATAGTGGTAGCATTAGGCCTAGGATTAGGGTTAGGGTTTACAGCTAAGGCTAGGGTTAGGGTTAGGCCTAGGTCTAAAGTTAGGGTTAACGTTAGGTCTTGGGTTACGTCTAGGATAGGGTTAGGGTTAGGTTTAGGGTTAGGGTTAGGGTTAGGGTTTGGGCTAGGGTTAGGGCTAAGGCTTAGGTTAAGACTATGGTTGGGTTAGGGCTAGGGTTAGGGTTAGGATTAGGTTTAGGGTTAGGTTTAGGGTTAGGTTTAGGGTTAGTGTGAGCGTTAGGGTTAGGTCTTCAGCTAGGGTTAGGGTAAAGGCTAGTGTTAGATTTAGGTTTAGGATTAGGGTTAGGGGTAGGTTTAGGGTTAGGGTTAGGTCTAGGGCTAGGGGCAGGGCTAGGTCTAGTGTTATGGTTAGGGATAGTGCTAGCATCAGGGTTAGTGTTAGGTCTCAAGCCTAGGTCTAGGTTTAGGGTTATGGTTAGGGTTAGGTTTTGGGTAGGTTTAGGGCTAAGGCTAAGTTTAGGGTTAGGGCTAGGATTTAGTTTAGATTTAGGGTTAAGGTTAGGACTAGGTCTAAGTTTAGGATTATGTCTAGGGTTATGGTTAGGTTTAGGGTTAGGGCTAGGAATAGGTTTAGGCCTAGGTTTAGGATGAAAGTTTGGGGTCAGGTTAGAGTTAGGGTTAGGGCTAAGGCTAGGATTAAGATTAGGGCTATGGTTTGGGCTAAGGCTAGGGTTAGGGTTAGGACTGTGGCTAGGGCTAGGGTTAGGGTTAGGGCTATGCATATGGTTAGGTCTAAGGCTAGGGTTAGGGTTAGGGCTAGAGTTAGCGTTAGGTCTAGGTCTAGGGCTAGGTTTAGGGTTGGGGATAGGGTTAGGGCTAATGCCATGGTTAGGGTTCAGTCTAGGTTTAAGGTTAGGGTTAGACCTAGGGTTAGGGTTAAGGTAAGGAGTTGGACTAGGGTTAGGGTTAAAGTTAGAGCTAGGGTTACGGTTACATTTAGGAGTATATTTGGGATTAGGGCTATGGCTAGGGTTAGGTTTAGTGTTAGGGTTAGGGTCAAGTTTAGGGTTAGGGTTAGGGCTAGGGTTAGGTTTAGGGCTAGGGCTAAGGTTAGGGTTAGGTCTAGGGTTACAGTTAGCTTTATGTTTAGGGTTAGAGCTAAGGCTAGGGTTAAGATTAGGTCTAGGGTGTGGTCTAAGGCTAGGGTTAGGGCTAGGGTTAGGTTTAGGGCTAGGGTCAGGGTTATGACTAGGCTTAGGGATACCTTTAGGGTTAGGGTAAGGGCTAGGGCTAGGGTTAGGGTTCGGTTTAGGGTTACGGTTGGGATTTGATCTAGGCCTAGTGTTAGGTTTAATTTTAGGGTTATAGTCAGGGTTAGGGTTATGGTTAGTCTTAGGGTTAGGGCTAAGCTTAGGGATAGGGCTAGGGCTCAGGTTAGGGTTGGTGCTCGGGTTAGGTCTAAGGCTAGGGTTAGGTTTAGGGCTAGGGCTAGGTTTAGGGCTAGGGTCAGGGTTATGGCTAGGCTTAGGGATAGGGTTAGGGTTAGGGTTAGGACTAGGGTTACAGTTAGCTTTAGGTTTAATGTTAGGGCTAAGGCTAGCGTTAAGATTAGTGCTAGGGTGTGGTCTAAGGCTAGCGTTAGGTTTAGGGCTAGGGCTAGGATTAGGGCTAGGGTCAGGGTTATGGCTAGCCTTAGGGATAGGGTTAGGGTTAGGGTTAGGGCTAGGCTTGGCGTTAGGCCTAGTTCTAGGGCTAGGTTTAGGGTTGGGGTTAGGGTTAGGGGTAAGGCTAAGGTTTCGGTTAGGTCTAGGTTTAAGGTTAGGTTTAGGTTTAGGGTTAGGTTTTATTGTTAGGGTTAGTTTTAGGTTTAGTGTTAGGGTTAAGGCTCGGGCTGTGGCTTGGGTTATGTTTAAGGCTAGGGTTAGGTCTAAGGCTAGGATCATGGTTAGGGCTAGGGCTAGGGTTAGGGTTAGGTTTATGGCTAGGGATAGGGGTAGAGTTAGGGTTAAGGCTAGGGTTAGGGTTAGGGTTGGGGTTTGTTCTAGGCTTAGTGTTAGGTTTAGATTTAGGTTTAGAGTCATGGTTAGGGTTAGGGTTAGTCTTAGAGTTAGGGCTAGGTTTAGGGCTAGGGCTAAGGTTAGGGTTAGGGCTAGGGTTACAGTTAGCTTTAGGTTCAGGGTTAGTGCTAAGGCTAGGGTTAAGATTAAGCCTAGTTTGTGGTCTAAGGCTTGGGTTTAGGTTAGGGCTAGGGCTAGGATTAGGGCTAGCGTCAAGGTTATGGCTAGCCTTAGGGATAATGTTAGGGTTTGGGCTAGGGCTAGGGTTAGGGTTAGGTTTAGGTTTAGGGTTGGTGTTTGATCTAGGCCTAGTGTTATGTTTAATTTTAGGGTTAGAGTCAGGGTTAGGGTTAGGGTTAGTCTTATGGTTAAGGCTAAGCTTAGGGACAGGGCTAGGGCTAAGGTTAGGGTTGGGGAGAGGGTTAGGTCTAAGGCTAGTTTTAGGTTTAGGGCTAGGGCTAGGTTTAGGGTTACGGTTAGGCCTAGGGTTAGGGTTAAGGTAAGGAGTTGGACTAGGGTTAGGGTTAGAGTTAGGGCTAGGGTTAGGTCTAGGCTAGGATCATGGTTAGGGCTAGGACTAGGGTTAGGGTTAGGTTTATGTCTCGGGATAGGTGTAGAGTTAGGGTTAAGGCTAGGGTTTGGTTTAGTGTTGGGGTTTGTTCTAGGCCTAGTGTTAGGTTTAGATTTAGGGTTAGAGTCATGGTTAGTGTTAGGGTTAGTCTTAGAGTTTGGGCTAGGGTTAGGGCTAGGGCTAAGGTTAGGGTTGGAGCTAGGGTTAGGTCTAAGGCTAGGGTTAGGTTT
>REGO01001588.1:0-13561 GCA_010120015.1 Rhombomys opimus | reverse complement strand
TTTTTATCAAATAAAATTAAACATGGAAGTCCTATTCAAGATTCTTGTATCATCCACTATACTCAGCCTCACTAAAAGCAAAGAGGGAAATTCTTTTAAGAATTCAGAATTCTTAAAAATTGAGGTGAGTTAGATAATATTAGTAGGCACAAAGGGAAATATGAGTCAGCCTGAGACAAGTCTGTATTTGCTAATTGGCCATATAAAATTAAGTTTCTATCCTCTCAAAGAGACTAAGATAGGGTCGTTTTCTTCCTTAGCCAACACAATTTAAAGAGATAAAGCCTACATACTTGGAAGGACAGTAAAATGAAAAGAGGATGACCTTCAGAGAGGAAGAGACAGTATTAAAAATTGCACCTCTTATGAAACAGCTCTCCAATTAAAAAGATTATCAGGTGACTATAGGCAGGAAGAAATTTCTCTAAGGTAGAGAGCAGGTGAGACAGGAATGCAGGACTGGTGAATTAATACAAGCGACTTCCTGGACTGGAGATGCTCCTGACTTACAGTGGACTTACACACTGCTGCCCACATGGCAAGCTGAAGATATCCCCAGTGGGGAAGGCACTAAATGTAACTTACCTGCAGAGCATTGCAGCTTAGCGGGGAAGCACACTGTAGAGAAAGACTGGTCCCCACCTGGATTTTGAATGGCTTGACTGGATGCTGAGGTTCACTTCCACAGCCCAGCATCACCAGAGCGTTTTGCTGGAAGACATTAGTCTGCAAAATGTTCATAATTTGAAGCATTATTTGGCAGATCATCTGTGTTATATTATTTTCTGATACATAGATTGAGTAGAAAATGGAAAGAATGTTTACAGAGACCAGGAGAATTTAGCAGAAAAGAGTTTTTATTTTCCTTTTCCTTAAAAATTTATGCTTGTAAAAATTAGTAGAAGAAGAATTTGTAAAAAAAAAAAAAAAAAAAAAAAAAAAAAAAAAAAAAAAGAACAAAAATAAAAACTAAACGCCCCCAAACAACAACAACAAAAAGTGCTCCCTGAGAGGACTTACAGACAAAAAAAGGTACACAGGAGAAATTATGTAATTATATTATAATGTAAAATACAAAATAAATAAGTATATTTTAAAAAATCCATCAATCAAATAAATGCTCTTGATCATTAGGGAAAAACTTTATAGAGTTGCAAGAGCATCGGATTTGACTAGAAGATAAGTGAAAGATCTGTGGGCTGGGAGTTTGGATAAGTAGAGTATTTTTATCTTCATAGACCTAAGTGATTAACAAATTTAGGACTATTCATTGTACTACATACTCTAACAAATTTACTATCTATAACATTTGATATGTTTATATTTAGTTGTGTGAATACATACACTAATACATATGAAAATATAAACACAGATACATAGATATCAATATATGCACAAGTATATCTGTATATCAAGAAACATATGCAGAGCCAAGAAAATGTTAATGTAATCTGATAATAAACATAAAATAAATTTGCAAGAATTATAGATTTCTGTTTTTAGAAATAATTATTAGATACATTTTGAAAATATTGTCAAATGTTTTTTTTAATTTTTAATATTTTGATTATTCAATTTGTATCCTAGTTTGTAGGCCCCTCCCTCATCCCCTTCCAATCCCACACTCCCTTTCTTCCTCTTCTCCTCCCATATCCCTTCCCAAGTCCACTGATAGGGGAGGTTCTTCTCCCTTTCCATCTGGCCGCTAGCCTATCAGGTCCCATCAGGACTACCTACACTGTCTTCCTCTGTGGCATAGTAAGGCTGCTCCCTCATCATTGAAAGGTGATCAAAGAGCCAACCACTGAGTTCATGGTGAGACACAGCCCCTGCTTCCCTTACTAGGGAACCCACTTGGAGAATGAGCTGCCATGGGCTATATCTGAGCAGGGGTTCTAGGTTACCTCCGTGCATGGTCCTTGGTTGGAGTATCGCCCTTTGCCAAGATCCCTTGGCCCAGAATTTTTGGTTCTGTTGCTCTCCTTGTGAAGCTCCTGTCCCCTCCAGGTTTTTCTATCTCCCCCTTCTTTCATAAGATTCCCTGCACTCTGTCCAAAGTTTGGCTATTAGTCTCAGCATCTGTTCAATATTCTTAGAAAATTAGGAATACTGCTACCTGAGGATGGACTATACCACTCCTAGGCATATATCCAAAATATGCCCAATTACACAACAAGAACATTTTCCAAACTATGTTCATAGCAACTTTATTTGTAATAGCCAGAATATGGAAACAACCCAGACGTCCCTCAGTGGAGGCATAGATACAGAAATTGTGGTACATTTACACAATGGAATACTACTCAGCAATTACAAACAAGGAAATCATGAAATTTGCAGGCAAGTGGTGGAAACTAGAAAAGATCACCCTGAGTGAGATATCCCAGAAGCAGAAAGGCACACACGGTATATACTCACTTATAAGTGGATATTAGTCACATAATATAAGATAAACATACTAACATCTATACTCCTAAAGAAGCTAAACAAGAAGGAAGACCCTAGTGAAGCTGCTCAATCCTCACTTAGAAAAAAAACGGAAGGATATCGGGAGAGGGAGAAAACAGGGAGCAGGACAGGGGCTTACCTCAGAGGGCTTCTGAAATGTTATTATTTAAATATGAACTAAAATTGCACATAATTCATTCCTATTATTATTTTCATTTTTTGAGTAAAGTTAAATATATTGTACCAAATTTTAGAGACTAATAGGGTTCTTTTTAGTTCTTCACTTATGTTATCTGATATCTTTGAGATATAGTTGTAGATGACAATTTTCCACAACTGAGAAAAATATTTTGCCTAAAACATACTTGCGGTTAAAGTGTAGGGCATTTTCTGCAATAATTGTAGAATAATGGAACATTTAGTCAGCTTTTCAGCATTTACTGTGAGTTTTGTGCTTGTAAACATTATAGATAAATTCTTGGTGACTTACATAATTATGGTTGAGTGACTTTGACATTTCCTTTTGCTTTTATTCTAACATTATCTATCAATATTCATGAAATACACTTACAAATGATTCAGTTGTATCTACATGTAAAAAATAAATGAGTTTCACTAAGTGACTTTAAATTATAAATTGTGCTTTAAGGTAATTACATAACTCTCTCAATGAGCTCTTTTTTCTAGAGCTGGCTCTACCAGCAGAGAAAATATGTTTGAGAAACATATAGTTTGTAGTTGTATTCTCTAGAAAGAACTATCTAACAAACAACAGCTTAAGGGAATGAGGATTTATTTTGGCTCCTGGTTCAGAGGAATGCAGTTCCTCATGGAAGCTGTGACAAGAGAAACAGCTAGATCCATAGTGGCACCTGCCCACAAGCAGTGGAAAGGAAATGATAGCTCTTGCTAGGTTCTTGCCTTTGTCCATGCTTCATTTAACCTATAACCCCTGCTCATCTGTTGGCATTGCACATAGTCAGGACAGGTCTTCCTTCAGGGTGTACTTTCTGAAAACTCTCTGTAGACATAACCAAGGATAGTACGCAGTAATGCCATGAGTGTTTAAAATCCATAACTACATGAAAATAAAATTAATGGATACAGCTTCATACTTGTTAATTTGCCACCCCAAAATATCATTATGAACTATAACAATATGTCACCTGCATGAGCTTAAAAGTCCACTTAGGTACTTCGTTCTTAGTCACAAATGCAGGGACTCTTTCCTTGCCTGAACAAAGATAACTAAAGCATGCTTAGTTTGTGTCTTTCTTTCTTCACTAGTTCAGTCACAAATAAATCTTGCCAACATTCAATTGCAAGTGAACTAAGGAGATAGAAAGTGTTTGAAGAACCGTATGAGAAGGAAATATCATGGCTGCTGCATTTTATTTATGACTGCACATTTTACATCTATCCTAGGGTGGACTATAGTACTAAACTCCAGAAACATCTGTTCTTCATTTATCTATGGAAATTGTTCCTGCAAGGATATTTATACAACAGAAAAATGTACTTAGGTATTTTGTATGGAGAAAAGTGCTGCCTTCGTATCATGCTTATTTATTTATTTATTTTTAGACAAACTGCTGAGCTCAGCACATCCTATCAGCATTGGAATGTGTCTAATAAATCTCCAGCCTTACTGTATATTAAGAGCAGTGCAGTTATAGGGCAAATACTTCAGCAGCAAGGATAAGTGTGCATATAAAACGACCAAGTAAAAAGATCAACATAATTTTATTGGCATTAGTGGACAAGCTGCATTTGGCTCCCCGATTTGTCTAGGAGATTGAGTTGCTTTTTGTATGTTCTCTATTGATCATACTATCCCTGATGTCATTTTTTTAAAACTGAAAATTCCATGGATACCGCAATACTCATCATCAGGGGAATGTGGCACAACATCCCATGATTAGCAGATGAATGGATGGATAAATGGGTTGATACATGATGTCACATAATGGGTATTGACAAAAACAATTATGGAAACCACAAAAGCCAGACAGATGAATCTTGTTATCATAGTCTCCAGGAACAGATGTATATATATGAATTTATATACTTTGTGAATTTGTTACATCCTGAAATATATGAAATTACATTCAGGAATATTTTACATGTATCTTTGCATTAGAAACCAGTGTCCTGAGGCCCTTAAACTCATGTTGTGCACATTTATGACTAGAGCTGGATATTTTGGAGTGATATTCCAATTTCCCATTTCTATCACATGAATTAAGGAAATCAAGATGGGAGTAAAAATATTTCATATCCATTTTTTTTTCCTTAGGGGCAGACTGTCATGATCAATATTCTAAAGGAAGAAGAAAAGGAAAGAGTGTAATATGGTTAAATCAGCCTATTCTGGCATTGGCTTAAGTTCTTATGTACTTATAAATTGTACTATAAATCTGAGTGGCTGGTTCTGACTCAGCTAAACTACCACGCATAAAAGAGTGAATTGAAAGAACTGTGTTTTTTAAGAGCAGTGGAAATCTTTACTAGACAAGGACACAGTGGTAATCGAGACATAGGAGCTGCTCTGGAAAGACTGTGCTTCTGTGGGGCTGTGCTATCTGCTGAGATGGGAATTTCAAATTTGGGCCAATCAGCGAAATGACCAGTGCTCAATAGCAGAGACTGCATCTTTCAATTTTTTAAATTATAACATGTTTCATTCTCCTTTTTAATTTTGATGTGTACACACGTGTACATCACAGTTTGCTCTGTGTTCATTAAATACTCAATTCCTTGAACCCTACTCATCTCTTCATCATTGAACTTTTTATGTCTATGAACTAAACACCTTAGGTACTTCTGAGGCGCAGAGTCTTATAATGTTACTATATTTGTGACTGGTTAAATAAATCATTATAATGGTTAATCCCTGTAACAAGTGTCGGGATTTGGTCACTTTTTGCTTACCCACTGTTCTGTACAAAGACACTTGGGCTACAAACACCATATAACTATTGTCTGTCATGCTACTATGAACATGATATGTGGATATAGATTTGGGTCTATACTTTGATATATTTTGAACAAATATGAAAAAAGTGTTGCATAGTAAATTTAAAAAGGGATTTTTTTTCTTTTTCATATATGGAAATTATGAACGTTGCCAATGGTATAATAATTTCCAGCTTCAGTGACAAAGGTTTCCATTGCAGTGACAGAAAAATAAAACAACTGGAATTTAGATCTGGGAAAGCAGCTGGAAGCCTGATTATCATGGTTCTTCAATAATGAAGTAAATTCTAATGCCAGGAGTGATTGTATCCCTATATAAATGAACATTCATGATATTAACACCCTCATGTCAAGGATGACAGTATCTTGGGTCCAAGGAATGCCAAGGCTGTCTCCTGGTTCGAGTAAGGATGCTTTTGATGAATGATTTGCATTTAGCTAAAAACATCATTACAGAAAGTCCTCATGACAGCTCGCTAATCGAGGATTATTCACACACCCCTGAATATGTATGTCTTCCATTGAAAGCCTTTGCAGAACTTAACTAATTTACCTCCTCTCTTCACACTGTCTATATTAAGACCTCTGAGTCTACTGGCTATTAGTGTGTCTCCATTTACGCACATAACCCACCTGATCTCAACTTTACCTTACTTGTATGTGTTTTTCTTAATCTGCTACTGCTCCCAGTCAGAGTTCCAGGAACTAGCCACAGAGGCTATGACACATGGCCATAAATAGAGTTTCAAATTTGGGATAGCCATAAAAATTTGATCATTGCAATTCTCTAATAGTGAAATTAATTCCAATTTGTCAATGAAGATTTTAAATTAGGTATATGAAACAAAAGCTGAATTTCCAATAACAAAATAATTTGATAAGTAGAACAATGGTGCTCATACATAGCATGTCTACGACACTAGATGACTATCAATGCTTGAATACCTTTTGGATGGTTTGTAATGCCTACTGACTTTTACGTTCTCTGATGTTTTTCTCTGCTTTCTATATCCTATCTCTAAGGACTTGCTAGCATTTTATTGGACCCTGTAGGCTAGAGAATGAAATTTGATACCTCTGGGCATATGTGATCCTAACTGACTCTAGACTCACTACTGTAATAGATTACCAGTGAAGGCAGAGGCATTTCAGTTGGCCTGTCTTCTCCAAGCGTGTCCACTTATAGTGTACTCAAATGATTAATGTATATGAACTAGCCAAATTCCTGTAACAACAAAAACTGGTTTGAGTCTGAGGAGTAGTTCACAAACTACATCTTCTACCTTGTTCATTGTATTGTCAGCCCAATAATGTTCTGTCCTCATCATATAAGAAGAGTGCAATAACAATTTTGTGCTCATTCCTCAATTCCTCTTATTACTTACTTGGGAAGCTCTCAACTGATGTGAAACTGGGAATTTTCAATAAGTCATCACCATCATAGTTTAACTACGTATGTTATGATGTATACTACCACACTGATCATTTTTCTACTTAATGAATTTAATGGATTTCATGTCTTCCATGTTTTTATTTCTCTTTAATCCAGAGTTGACAATTAACTAATAGCAAAATATCATATTAATTTATTTATAATTTGCACAACACATCTTAAGAATTTTCTATTTTTCTCTACTATACTGCCATTGTATAGCTTTTCGTAGAAAAACTTAGTTTACTGAGTATAGCTCCTATGTATGTGTCTAGAGCTGACCATTTAGGATTGGGCAGCCTGTGTGGGAACACATTTCTCAAGAGACTAATTCTCCCTCACTCAACAGTCATTTGCTTCCTGCAGCTCCTCATGTATGGGTCGGTCTTTCGGAAACTTTTCTTTTCCATGTTGTCATGTTAATTGATGGTGCTATTATGCATTATGTTATAGTTCATGTAACCATACATAATGGCTGAGAATTTGTGGGTGCATTTCCTCAGTCATGTTTAAGAGAGGTTATCTATCAGCTTGGTCCTGGTCCTCAGCCTTATTTGTAGAGGTTGTGATTCAGATGTATCATTTGGAGTAAGGCATTAGACACATATTGTCTTCACATTGACAAATTGTAGATCTCTGTGAAAGTCTCTATCCATTACAAAAAGAGGGATCTTTGAGGAGGGATGAGAACTACACTTATCTGTGAATGCAAGTATACAAGCATTTAGAATACAGCTAGACATTGTATTAGTTTAAGAGAGTGGTGGAAGGAGAGGAGGGAGGGGGATAAAATTGAGATGTAAGGTGAAAAACTAAATTAAGAAAAAAAAAGAAAGAATGTGAAGCTTTGCAGCTTCTTTTTAGAATGTCCATTCTAACAGTACATAAGTTCATTAAGTTATATAGTATTTAGGTCTGATTAATTTGAGTGTTTGGTGTTTTTATTCATTTCCAATTATTTTTAATAATGGAATAAAAAAGTAAATAAATTTGTGTGAAAAAAAGAGAGTGGGAATAATTGGTTATTCTAGGATCTATGACTTCTCCAACCACCAGCAGTTGGCTATGTTTACAGTATCAGGGATGAATTTTCTTTCATTGATCAGGCCTTAATTAGTGAACTGTTAGTCACTTCCAAGGCGGAAGGGTCACTATTGCACTACTGGGGATATCTTGCCCAGACAGTCATTATTGTAACGCATAGATTTTACAGCAGCATGGGACTCGTAATTCCCATTCTCCTACGGCATCACATTCAGATACTATGACAGTCATCAAAAAGAGCATTCTAGGTCCACTCTGAGTATTTAAAAATATTGTGCATGAAGTGCATGGTATCTCAAGAAATAGGTTGTGATCTTCAAGTTGTGGAAGGCAGCAAGGGGAAATGGCAATAATTGCTTAGCATAAGGGTTTTTGTTATATAATACATATCTTTTGGAGATCACAAAATTACCTCATGTGGCATAGCTCCTTTAAATGTGTATGTATTTATATTTATGTATACTATATAGTATATATGCATATTATATATACTATATGTTATGTATATTATATATTATATAAATATAATACAAATATTTTATATATTATATAATTTATATAATTGTATTATGTAAGTCTAAATTATACAATATAATTTACATTATATAATATATTATATAAATATTTTCTATTATATTTATATTTTTAATATAAAAGTATTTATTTTATATTAAAGTATACTCATACACACACACACACACATATATAATATAAATTTTAAGTGCTCTTAAAAAGTAGTGTTTCCTTGGTGTTTTCTTTTTGTCCTCATTTTTGTCTCTTTCAAACATGCTTTCTGTGTTTATCGCTCCTTTCTTTACTCCTCCCTGTGTTACCTTACCTTCCACATACTCAGTTAATATTATAATAATGCCATGATTGTAAATACTTATTGTCAACTTAATAGGATCTAGAATCTGGGAGAGTTTCAAGATTGAGTTTACCTAGGTGAAATGACCAATTAGCCAACATAAGTTTTTCCTTCTGTGGTTTGATTTTGTCAGGAATTTTATCACAACAAAAAGAAAAATATTCCCTCTCATATCTTAACTGTTGGTGGAGGATGTGAGTTTGTACCATCTTAATGGAAAGGGAGTATGTCTCTATAATAAAATTAGAACTATTGTTTGTTGCAGACATCTGACTACTGGATATATATCCAAGAGGAATTAATTGTTCTGTCCAAGTGACATCTGTATCCATGCATTTATTTGAATATTATTCATAATGGTCAAGAAGTTGAATCAACATAAATAACCATCATCTGATAAACGGATAAAGAAAATTTGATGAATAGAAAAAAGAAGTGCTCACCTAAGTGAGACAGATGCTCCTGGATAACATTACATTAACAAACTGAGCCAAGAAAAGAAAGATAGAAACAATGATTAGATTCTAAAGACTAAAACCAGCAGAAAGAAAAGGAAAATGATAATTATGAAGTGTTTAACATGGAAATGCATAAGTCTGGTCAAGAGGTAGACAATTTTAGTTAGTAATAAATTAAACAAGAGCTCTGTTAAAATTAATGGTTGTACTTTAAAACAATCCCTTTAACAAAGGCAATGTGCTCATGTACTATGTGTTCTTGCCACAAAGATAGTATGTATATTAAGTAATGGTTATGTTTGAAACTCAATCAATTTTAATGGGTACACATATCAGAAAATTATATACCAAATAATTGCTTATCATTTAAACTGATTAATCAAAAGAAAAATCTTGAATAAAATTACAATACCTCTCTAGTGCATAGGAAAGTAAACAATCTATGCTATCATCATTAAAGGAAAGAAATAATGAAGGTTCAATTTGAAATAAATAAGATAGGAATAACAAAACAGAAAACAAGTCAAAGAAACTATGTCAGTCTTTTGAATGAAACATCAAACCCACAAAAAGAAGTCCAACAAATCAGAGTAAAGTGAAAAGGCTACACTATGTATCATAAGTGGAAGAGTAGACATTATAGTTGATACCACAGAACTGCTCACTGAGTATGGTGTCAACCTCAGGCTTTTCATAAAGCTACTGCCTTTGAAAGTATTTTATGTATCTATTGACATTTTGGTATGTGACTGTGTGTGGTTAGTTGTTTTTATTGAGTTTATTAGAATATTTTTTTTCAGCGGTGGGCACAGTGTCCTCTTGTCACAATGCACATGGAGGGATCAGAGGATGCTTTGTGGAAGTTGCTTCTCTTCATCACATGTGTTGTCTAGCAACACAACTATTGGACTATCTTTTGGCTTTCATGTTTCCTCACTTCTCAAAGTGATGTATAAACTTATTTTGCTTTTCTTTTTTATTTCTTTAATATCCCAAGAGTGCCCCCTCCCTTCTCACCTCACAAAGGTTTGATGTGAGATGATTGATGTATTACTTATCTTCATGTAATGTTTCCATAGTACAGATATACATGGAGTCATCACATTTTATATTATAAATGCACATAAGTATAAATAGTAATGAAGTACTTAAAAATTCAAAAGATACAGTAAAACCATTGCAAATTTTAAAAAATCTGCAAATGGGAAATTAATAGTGTTTTCTGGGGAGTGAAAGATGGTTCACTGGTTGAATACTTTCTTCTGCAGAGAATGCAAGTTTAGTTGTCATGTACTCATATCGGGAGGCTCACGATGGCCTATTGCTCCAGCTTTACAGAATGTATTTTCTTTCTGCTCACCATGGGAATTTGCAGTCTTGTACACTTACTCACATACATGCATTGTGGGACTAGAATCCAAAGTAGAGAACTTGAAGGATGGCAGACCAATCAGAGTAATGTTTTCTACTTTACTGAGGTGGATAGTAAATATTTGAATGATTTCACATGGTAATTGAACTTCTCATCTCGGTATAACTTTAAAATGTCAGAACAGTTTCTGTAGCCATTCTTCTGTTGAGGGACATCTAGGTTGTTTCCAGATTCTGGCTATTATAGAGCTGTTAAGAACATGGTTGAACAAACGTGCTTGTTGTATAGTTGAGCATATTTTGGATATATGCCTATGAGTGGTATAGCTAGATCTTGAGGTAGCACTATTCCTAATTTCCTGAGAAAGTACCAGATTGATTTCCAAAGTGGTTGTACAAGTTTAGATTCCCACCAGCAAAGGAGGAGGGTTCCCTTTTCTCCACATGCTCTCCAGCATGAGTTGTTAGTTGAGTTTTTTATCTTAGCCATTCTGATGGGTGTAAGATGAAATTTCAGGGTTGTTTTGATTTGCATCTCCCTGTTGACTAAGGATGCCGAACATTTCTTTAAGTGTTTCTCTGCCATTCAATATTCTGTTGAGAATTCCCTGTTTAGCTCTGTACTCCTTTTTTTAAATTGGATTACTTAATTTGTTGTTGTTTAACTTCTTGAATTCTTTATATATTCTGGATATTAGCCCTCTGTCAGATATAGGGTTGGTGAAGATCCTTTCTCAGTCGGTAGACTGTCATTTTGTTCTGATGACAGGGTCCTTTGCTTTACAGATGCTTTTCAGTTTCATGAGGTCAAATTTATTGGCTGTTGATCTTAGAGCCTGAGCTGTTGGTGTTCTGTTCAGGTAGCCTGTGCCAATGAGTTCAAGGCTCTTCCCCACTTTTTCTTCTAACAGGTTTAGTGTGTCAAGTTTTATGTTGAAGTTTTGATGTACCTAGACTTTAGTTTTTTGCAAGGTGATAAATATTAATCTATTTGTATTTTCTACATGTAGATATCCAGCTACACTAGTACTATTTGTTGAATATGCCTTCTTTTTTTCCATTGAATGGTTTTGGCTTCTTGTTCAAAAATCAAGTATCTGTAGGTGTGTGGATTTATTTCTGGATCTTCTATTCGATTCCATTGATCCACCTTTGTAATTTTTAATTTATTCATGTTTTTATTGATTATACTTTATTCACTTTGTATTTCAGCTGTAGCCCTCTCCCTCATCTGCTCTCATTCCTACCCTCCCTCTCTCATCTCCTCCCATTCTCCTTCCTAAGTCACTGATAGGGGAGGTTCTCCTCTCCTTCACTCTGACCCTAACCTATCAGGTCTCATCAGGACTGGCTACATCATCTTCCTCTGTGGCCTGGTAAAGCTGCTTCCCTTTCAGGGGGAGGTAATCAAAGAGCCAGCCACTGAGTTCATGTCAGAAATAGTCCCTGTTCCCATTACTAGAGAACCCACTTGGATACTGATTGCCATTGTCTACACCTCTGCAGGAGTTCTAGGTTATCTCCATGCATAGTCCTTGTTTGGAATATCAGTCTCAGAAATGACACCTGGACCCAGATTTTTGCTTCAGTTGCTTTCTTTATGGAGCTCCTGTCAATCCATGTCTTTTATCTCCCCCTTTTTTCATAAGATTCCCTGCACTCTTCACAATGTTTGCAAGGTATCAAAGCAGATGCTGAGACTCATAGCCACCTTTTTGTTTCTAGGCCAGTACCACCCAGTTTTTATAATGGTTGCTCTACAGTGCAGCTTTAAATAAGGGATAGAGATAACTCCAGAAGATCTGCTCTTGTACAGGATTGTTTTAACAATTCTGGCTTTTTTGTTTTCCCATATGAAACTGAGAATTGTTCTTTCAAGTTCTGTAAAGAATTGTATTGGTATTTTGCTGGAAATGTCAATGAATCTGTAGATTACCTTTAGCAGAATGGCCATTTTCATTATGTTAATTCTACCTATCCATGAGCCTGGGAAATCTTTCTGCTTTCCGGTATCTTCTTCAATTTCTTTCATTAGAGACTTGAAGCTTTTTTCATATAGGTCTTTCATATGCTTGATTAGAGTCACACACAATGGAATACTACTCAGCTGTTAAAAACAAAGAAATCGTGAAATTTTCAGTCAAATGATGGGAACTAGAAAAGTTCATCTTGAATGAGGTAACCAAGAAGTAGAAAGACACACATGGTATATACTCACTCATAAGTAGATATATTATATGATAAACATACTAAAATCTATACTCCTAAAGAAGCTAAACAACAAGAAAGAACATAGGGAAGCTTTTCAATCCTGATTCAGAAGGACAAATATGATAGACATTGGAAGCAGGAGAAGACAGGGAACAGAACAGGGGCCTACCACAGAGGGCCTCTAAAAGGCTCTACTGATAGAGGTATTGAAGAATAAGCTGAGACTCATAGCCAAACCCTGGACAGAGGGTATGGAATTTTTGAAAGAAGGGGGAGATAGAAAGACCTGGAGTAGACAGGTACACAAAAGGAGGAGAACACAGCCAAAAACAAAAACAAAACAAAACAAAACAAAACTCTGAGCCCTGGGAGTCCTGCAGAGACTGATCCTCTAGCCAAAGACAATGCATGGCAAAGACCTAAAACCCCTGCTTAGATGTAGTCCATAGCCTCAATATTCAACTTCGTTCCCTATTAAGGGGAGCAGTTACTTTCCCTGGCATGAACTCAGTGACAGGTTCTCTGATCACTTCCCCCTGGGGTTTGTACCCTTTCCAGGTCACAGTGGAAGACAATATAATCAGTCCTAATGAGAACTGATAGGCTAGGGTCAAATAGGAGAGGAGGACTTCTCCTATCAGTGGACTAGGGGAGGGGCAAAAGGGGAGAAGAAGGAGGGTGAATTGGGAGGAGAGGAGGGAGGAAGCCACAGCTAGGATACAAATTAAATAAACTGTAATAAGTAATAATAAT
>REGO01001587.1:0-37500 GCA_010120015.1 Rhombomys opimus | reverse complement strand
AGTCACTGGCATGAACTCCATTGCCTGCTCTTTGATCACCTCCCCCTGGCAAGGTGGCCAAACTAAGCCACTGAGGAAAAGGATCCAGACAGTCCTGATGAGACCTGATAGGCTAGGGTCAGATATTGGCATAAGGGAGAAGAGGGAGGGAGGATGGGACTGGGAGGAGATGAGGGAGGAGCCTACAACAGGTATAGAAAGG
This sequence comes from Rhombomys opimus, assembly GCA_010120015.1. Classification (NCBI taxonomy): domain Eukaryota; kingdom Metazoa; phylum Chordata; class Mammalia; order Rodentia; family Muridae; genus Rhombomys; species Rhombomys opimus. Next base: position 37,298 of record REGO01001587.1, on the reverse strand, counting down.
GAATAAATTGTGAAATAATCATAATAATACAACAATCATCAAAATCATCATCATCATCATCATCATCATCATCATCATCATCATCATCATTGTCATCATAATCCTCATAGGGGAAAAATAAACACCTCATTTTAACACAGTGTTCCCCCTTGTTCTTTATAAACTGCCGTTTTCCTATATGCCACAACTGTCTCCTCTCTATCCAGAGGTAGGCCTTTGTCTCCCTGTGGGACAAATGCTACTCCCCCCTTTCCCTTGTTCCCTGCTCCTCCTCCCTTGTACTCTATCTCCTGTCTTTGTCTCTTATTCCCTGTCCTTTGTCCCTTTGGGACAAATAAATCTCATTTGTGTTGAGGGTCTTGGGGGTCCTAAGCTTTCATGGAGGAATCGTGGAAAGAATGGGAAGAAATGCAGAAAGCATTAAATGGTGTGTTGAAATAATACAAGAGGGTGATAACAAGTCAGATCCTGTTAGTTTCAAACCCAGGACAAACTGCTGAGGTACCTATTTAACATATGTAAGCAGACTTCGCCTCCAGGCTCTCCCAGCATCCCTCAGTTCCTACCTATTACAAGGCATGGCTGTCATACTCACCCTCTGCCCTGAACTTTCCAGCCCAGGGGCTAGGCTCCCTGAACCCCAGAGGCTCTTCCTATATAATCCAGACATTTTGGTTACCTAACCCTTTGTACTTTTGGCCTCCTGGCTGTTGTACTTGGTATCCCCTCTCCCTTCTCCTCCCCATCTCCCTGCATGGTTCAGGATCATGACCACTCTGGACTCTTCCAGATGTGTCTGCCTTTGGGTATGCTCTCCCATTATCAATAACAAACTTTCTCCTAGGAGCAGTCATGTCCTTTCTTCTTCTTTTTTTTTTTTTTTTTTTTGATTGTTTGTTTTTGATTCATCTGGTGCCAAAGCCCAGGAGTGGCTTAATGAGTTCCCTCCCGAAGGAACTTGGCTGCTCTAAACCAAGTTGCTGATCTGAACGGATCACTGTTTCTGCTGGCTTTTTCCACCCACCAAATTTGATTCCAGAGTTTGCCTCTTCAGTTGTTTCTTCCCTCTACCTTCTCTAATCCCATCTCTCTTCACCTACTCAGTAAGTGTCCTCTCTCCCAGCTATGTACATCTGGGCTGATGACCATGCAGGCATCCCCTTTTTATGACCTTTTGGTCCACCTGCCAAATGGGAATCTCCCTACTACATCCCTCAAGTACTACCAATGCAACAGTTCTACTCAATAAGACACTTGCACTTTTCCAGCTGTTTTCTCCTCTACCTGCTCTAACCACTCATCTCTCTCTTTCTACTGGATCACCCTGCTTTCTCTACTTTTACTAAGAAAGGCACACTGGTGTGCCAGTAAGCTTCCTCTTGCCCTTCAAGGTGCCCATCATGTGGAAAGGGACACATTTCTTCTGAGATTCCTCTGTGAGACTCTCTGATGAGCCTTTCTGGGACCCAGAGATAGAAACAGAGAACTCATTCTTAAAAGTTTTCCTCTATCACCAAGTAGGAAGGTGGATCTCTGTGTCCAAGGCCAGCCTGGTCTACAAAATGAGTTCCAGGACATCCAGGGGCACACAGAGAAACACTGACTCAAAGAACTAACAAAAAAAGAAAGAAAAACAACAATGACAAAAAACATAGGATAAACATACTAAAATCTGTAGTCCTCAAGAAGTTAAACAACAAGAAGTACACTAGAGAAGAGGCTGAAACCTCATTGAGAAAGGGCAAATGGGATAGACATTGGAAGGAGGAGAAAACAGGGAACAGGACAGGAGCCTACCACAAAGGGCCTCTGAAAGACTCTACCCAGCGATGTATCAAAGCAGATAATGAGACTCATAGCCAATCTTTGGGCAGTGTGCAGGGACTCTTGCAGAAGAAGGAGGAGATACAAGGACCTGGAGGGGTCAGGAGCTCCACAAGGAGACCAACAGAGCCAAAAATATGGGCCCAGGGGGGCCTGCAGAGGTTGATGAATCAACTGAGGACTGTGCATGAAGAGGCCCTAAGAAGCCCTGCTCAGATGTAGCCCATGGGCAGCTCAGTCTCCATGTGGGTTCCCTCATAAGGAAATCAGGGGCTGTCTCTGACTTGAACTCAGTGGCTGGCTCTTTGATCACTCCCCATGGGGATGGGTGCAGCCTTGCCAGGCTGCAAAGAAAGAGGATTCCAGCAGTCCTGATGAGACCTGATAGGCTAGGGTCAGAGAGCAGAGGAGAGCTCGCCTATCAGTGTACATAGAGGGACACAGAGGGAGAGAGAGAGAGAGAGAGAGAGAGAGAGAGACCAGGAGGACATAAGGGAGGGGGGGTACAGCTGTGATACAAAGTGAACAGATTGTAAATAATAAGAGTCGTAATAATAATAATGATAAACTCCTTACAAGTTGTCCTCTGAATTCTACATGTATGTTCTGCCTGCTACACAAAAGTATACTTTTCAAAAAGTGATTCACTTTCCCCCACATAAGTACTGTTATTGTTTAGAATCAAATACAATAAACAATTCTCATTTTATTTCTATATGTTACTCTCAAATACACACGTACAATATCACTTCTCTTAAGCATTTTGTTGTATTTTATAATGTGCACAAAGATGGAATAGTTAACAGGCATTTTCAAATTTCAAACCCATTTCCTTTAAGACTGTAGTTTTTCTTTATAGAGCTTTGGTTAGAACAAGTTTTCTGGCTTTGCTAATAATTAAAAATGTCAAATTATGCTGTCATAGTAAATAATGTAAGTACGATTCATTTCTATGTAAATACATTTACTTCACCAAACTTTTAATTGTACCTTTCAAAAATGTCTTACACTTAAAAATTAAAAACAAACAAACAAACAAACAAACCAAAGTGTAACTCTAGAGAGTGAGAAACACCAAGTTTATAAGGTGTTAAGTTTATTTAAATTCTTATAGTTGAGATTTTTACTCAAACATATACATCTATACTACTCAAGAAAAAAGCAAAATTAAAGACTGAAAGATTCTTAGATCATAAAGAACAGAGTTTTACAGAACACTACACTGAATAGCAACTAAATTCTGAAGGGGGTAAACACAAGCTCCAGAAGGTATGGGAGTTTTCAAAATTCAGTCTGAGCTTTATTTGGCAATAACTGAGTTCCTAAATATCTAAATCATTTTAGTGCTGAACTTAAATCTAGCATATTTCAGAGGATGTCAAGCATCAGTTATTCAGAGTTCTAATCCTATAAATATAACTTCTGAATATAAGTATAACTGGCACACACACACAAAAATAAGTAAAACCTGGCACCAGAAGCAGAATGAAGTACCGTAAGAGCCAAAGGTGCTGCTTATCAAGTAGGTAATTTGTTTCCTACAGTGTATCAGATAATCACATACCAGTAACTTAGTGATGGAACAAAATAAATGTTTTCTTCAAAATTCCTAATAATCGGATCCAATGAGCTGAATTCATTTTACAATATGTCTGGCAAGCATGAATGAATGTTTTAAAATGCTAATTTTCAAACAAAAAGTAAAATAAACAATTTTTTATTTTCTAGTGAAAACCAACATATATGCTATCAAATTAAAAACACACTAAGGGAAAAAAGAACAGGCTGGTTGAATTTGCCAACTCTATATTCTAACAGGACAAAATTAGGTTTGTAAAATGTCATAATGACCTCTGAGTTTTCCTTTTCATTCAAGACAGAATTCACAGAAAAATAAAGAGCTGTGCTTGAGTGTGCTTTCCAGAAAAGTTTTAAGTACAATGTTGAAATTGCATTAAAATATTCTATCTATAAAAACACAGTAACTTCTGTTTTATAATTATCAAAGGTACAGAGAATACCATTACTTTTACTAAAGTTCTGATTTTTCCTCTACCACTTGAAATTTACCTTTTCTGAACACCACATGTACAAACGTTTCATCCCATATATCGCTGAGTTTTTCAAGTTATTATAAATTAGTAAGTTCATTAGAGATTTAATTGTCATTATATGGAAGGGACAGATACACTTAAAATTTAAGCTGCATTTCAATGCCAAAATTACAAAATACTCCACAAGCCACAACTGACTTCTGCAAGCCTGCAAAACTTATCTACTGTAGTTTTTATTTATATAACAAAACTTCAAGACAAACTGCAAAACATCAAAAAAGAAGAAAAAAGCAAAATTTTCCCTTGAGGTTTTAAAAAATTCTGCTATCTAGAAAAAGTTAAATGAAAATGGCTATTAAACAAAAATGAAAACTAGCCCAAACACAATCAACATCTTAAAATCAAGAGTGCTAGAGACTCAAATAGGAATTGCATTGTCAAAAATGTGAAAACATTAGGATGGAAATTATTTCCATATTTTGATAATATGATGCTTCAAAAGAGCCTCTCATTTATGTTAGCAGTGCCTCTGATGTGTGTTTTTATTAAAGTTAATTTCAAGTAACTTATATTAATTTTTTTCTTAGAAAAGCCAGTGAGTTAGGTGATAGTATCATAGTAAGGATTCTAAGACTGAAAATTCAGCATAGAATCAGGGATTATGTTGTTAAAGAAAAATTTGTTTCTCTCACTTAGTATATCTGTTTAGGGTATAGAATACCCATGTAATGTCAAGTAGAAGCAATTTCACATTTGTATTTTCTTGACAAATCCACAATATTGGGTATGAACAAGGATGACTGCTCTTAAAATAAATTTACTGCTTCAAAGTCAACATCTCTATAGGTCAGGATATATAGTCTTAGGGCAGATCTACTTCTTTATGATGTCGCAGTATGTGCTGATTCTTTTCCGAGGGTCTCCGGAATCCTTTCCTGCAGTACTCACAGCAGTGAGGATAGTTTTTTGTATGAATGGAGATAACGTGCCGCTTAAAGCCTGAGGCATCTGTAGTGCTATATTCACAGTGCTCACATTGATACACTTTCCTACCACTATGTGTCTTCATATGCTTTTGAAGCTCACATTGTTGTTGAAATCCTTTTTTACATCTGTTACACTTAAATGGAGCAGTCTTTGTGTGAAGTGAGAGAATATGGCGACTTAGCAGAAAAGGATCTGGACTGTTAAAGTCACAATGTCTACACTTGTGCAGGTTTTTACTTTTGTGGGTAGCCACATGCTTCTTGAGTTCTGAAGGCCTATGAAACCCTTTGTTGCACATATCACACTTATAAGGGTAGTTCTTTGTGTGAACTGAAATTATATGTCTCTTCAAATCACTTGAGTTTGAACTCTTATGGTTGCAATGCATACACTGGTGTGTCCTGTTTTCTTGGTGGGTAAGAGCATGTTGCTGGGCCTCTTTGGTGTCTGAGAAAGTCTGGAGACAAATGCCACACTTCAGTGGTATCTCTTTATTATGCTTTGTTCTTATATGTGTTTTCAAGTTAGAAGAGTCTGCAGACTTGTACTCACAATACTGGCATTCATAGGGCTTCTCTCCAGTATGAACACGTATATGCTTTTTGAGCTCTGATGGGTGACGAAAACGTTTACCACATTCTACACAAATGTGAGGAAATTTCTTGCTGTGGACTGCCAATAAGTGGTGATTCAGTAATGTCTGTTCAGTTGTTTCATACTCACAGAACTTACACTTGTATGTTTTGTTAGCTCCTTTTTCTTTACGCATTGTTTTGTGAGTACACAAAGCTCCCGCATGAGAGAAATGCTCCCCACAGTCATCACATTCTGCAGTCTTTTCTGTTTTAATGGTGAGTTTGTGGCTCTCCAGGTGATTGTGTAAACTTATCTTCTTGTTGGTACTGTAATCACAGTAAGTACAGTGGTATTTTTTGTTGGCAAGGTGTTCAGGATGGTTTTTCATGTGTCTTTTCAAAAAACTTTTGGACTTAAAATTCTTTCCACAATACATGCAAGGATAGACTATAAAGGTTTGTCCATCAGGGCCAACAATTATTCCTAAAAAGGGAAAGAGACAAAGGCAAACAATAAAACTACATTACTTTTTGGTTTCTTCATTAATTTTAAAGTATATTTTCTGAACTTTATCAGTTTTTAACATTCTTATCATGGCCATACAACATATATATTGCAATATTTTTTAATTTTATTTTTTAATTACAGTTTATTCACTTTGTATCCCTGCTGTAACCTCCTTTTCCATCTCCTGCCAATCCCAACCCTTCTTCTTCTTCTTCTCCTACACTCCTCCCCCAGTCCAATGATTTGGGAGTTCCTCCTTCCCTTCCATCTGACCCTCGTCTACCAGGTCTCATCAGGACTGGCTTCATTGCCTTCCTCTGTGGACTGGTAAGGCTGCTCCCTGCACTGGTGGAAGTCATCATAGAGCCTGCCCATAAGTTCATATCAGAGACAGTTCCTGTTTCTATTACTTGGGAACCCTCTTGGTCACTTCACTACCATAGGCTACATCTGTGCAGGAGTTCTAAGTTATCTCATGAATGGTCCTTGTTTGGAGTGTCTCACAAAAGAGAGCCCTGTACCAAGATTTTTTAGTTCTGTTGCTCTCCTTGTGGAGTACTTGTCCCCTTTCTTTCATAACATTCCCTGCACTCAGCCAAGTTTGACTGAGTCTCACCATGTTTTGATCCCTGTTGGGTAGAGTCTTTCAGAAGCCCTCTGTGATAGGCTCCTCTACTGCTGCCTGTTTTCTCCCTCTACCTATGTCCATCCTGTTTGCCTTTTTAAATGAAGACTGAGCATCTTACCCAGGGTCCTCATTCTTGATTAGCTTCCTTATGTGTAAGATTTTAGTATTGTTTTCCTATATTATATGTCTAATATCCACTTATAAGAGAGTATATACCATGTGTGTCTTTCTGCTTCTGGGATACCTCATTCAGGATAATCTTTTCTATATCTCACCATGTGGCTGCAAATTTCATGACTTCCTTGTTTTTAATTGCTGCGTAGTATTCCATTGTGTAAATGTACCACAATTTCTCTAGCCATTCCTCAGTTGTGGGACTTCTGGGTTGTTTCCAGGTTCTGGCTTTTATGAATAGAGCTGCTATGAATATGGTTGAGCAAGTGTCCTGTTATTTACTTGAGCATCTTTTGGATATATGCCTAGGAATGGTATAGCTGGATCTTGAGGTAGCACTATTCCTAATTATCTGAGAAAGCACGTGATTGATTTCCAGAGTGGTTGTGCAAGTTTACATTCACACAAGAAATGGAGGAGGGTTCCTCTTTCTCTACATTCTCTCTAGAATGTGTTGTCATTTGAGTTTTTGCTCTTAGTTTTTGATCTTATGGGTGTAAGGTGAAATCTCAAGGTTGTTTTGATTTGCATTTCCCTGATTACTAAGGTTGTTGATCATTTCTTTAAGTGTTTCTCTTCCATTCTATGTTCCTCCTTTGAGAATTATCTGTGTAGCTCTGTACCCAATTTTTTAAATTGGATTACTTGATTTGTTGCTGTTTAAATTGTTAAGATCTTTATCTATTCTGTATATTAGCCCTCTCTCAGTTATAGGCATGGTGAATGGCCTTTCCCGTTCTGTAGGTTGTCATTTTGTTCTTATGACAGTGTCCTTTGCTTTATAGAAGCTTTTCAGGTTCATGAGCTCCCATTATTGGCTCTTTATCTTAGAGCCCGTGCTGTTGGTATTCTGTTCAGGAAGTTGTCTCCTGTGTCAACGAGTTCAAGGCTTTTCCTACTTTTTCTTCTTATAGGTTTAGTGTGTTTGTTTTTATATTGAGGTCTTTGATCCACTTGCAGGGTGTTCTGAATGGATCTATTTGTTCTTCTACATATGGACATCTAGTTAGACCAGCACCATTTGTTGAAGATGCTATCTGTTTTCACGGTATGGTTTTGGCATTTTTGCAATCTTTTTAAAGATTTATTTATTTATTATTTATACAGGTGCTGGGAATTACACTTAGGGCTTTTGGAAGAACAGCCAGTGCTCTTATCCTCTGAGCTGTCTCACTAGCCCTACATATTGCAATATTAAGAAAAAATGAAAGCTATGTTAAGAGGAAATTTAATAGCACTAAGTGCCTTCAGAAAGAAGTTTGAGACATCTCATACAAGCAACTAAAAGCCCTAGACAAAAAAATGCAGACACACATAAGAGGAATAGATGGCTGGACATAATCAAACTCAGGTCTGAAATCAGTAAATTAGAAACAATTAAAAGAATTCTAAGAATCAATGAAACAAAAAGCTGGTTCTTTGAGAAAATCAACAAGATAGACAAACCCTTAGCCAAGCGAACTAAAAGGCAGAGAGAAACTATCCATATCAACAAAATCAGAAATGAAAAGGGTGACATAACAACAGACTCCGAGGAAATCCAAACAACCATTAGGTCTTACATCAAAAGCCAATACACCAAAAAATTTGAAAATCTAAATGAAATGTACAATTTTCTTGATCCATTCCACTTATCAAAGGTGAGTCAAGACTAGGTAAATAAATTAAATAGTCTTATATCCCCTAAGAAAACAGTAGCTGTCATCAAAAGTCTCCTATCCAAAAAATGCCCAGGGCCAGATGGTTTCAGCACAGAATTCTACCAGACATTCAAAGAAGACATAGCACAAATTTCTCCAACTATTCCACACAATAAAAAGAGAAGGAACATTACCAAACTCATTCTATGAAGCCAAAGTTACACTGATACCTAAACCTCATAAAGACCTAACAACGAAAGAGAATTTCAGGCCAATCTCCGTTATGAACATTGATACAAAAATACTCAACAAAATACTTGCAAACAGAATACAAGAACACATCAAAGATATCATCCACTATAACCAAGTAGGCTTCATCCCAGGTATGCAGGGGTTGTTCAATATATGGAAATCCATCAATGTAACTAACCATATAAACAAACTGAAAGAAAAAAAAATCACATGATAATCTCCTTAGATGCTGAAAAAGCATTTGACAAAATCCAACACCCATTCATGTTTAAAGTCTTGGAGAGGTCAGGGATACAAGGCACTTACCTAAACACAGTAAAGACAATATATAGGAAGCTGATAGCCAACATCAAACTAAATGTAGAGAAACTTAAATCAATCTTACTGAAATCAGGGACAAGGCAAGGATGCCCACTTTCTCTATATCTATTCAACATAGTTCTTGGAATCCTTGCTAGAGGAATATGACAGTTGAAGGAGATGAAGGGGATACAAACTGGAAAAGAAGAAGTATTTGCAGATGATAAGACAGTATACATGAGTGACCCCAAAAATCATGCCAGGGAACTCCTACAGCTGATAAACACCTTCAGCAAAGTGGCTGGATACAAAATTAACTCAAAAAAATCAGTAGCCCTCCTGCATACAAAAGACAAAAGGGGCAAGAAAGAAATTAGGGAAGCAACACCCTTCACAATAGCCACAAATGATATAAAGTAGCTTTGTTTGACTCTATCCAAGCAAGTCTAAGACTTATATGCAAAAAACTTCCAGTAGTTGAAGAAAGAAATAGAAGAAGATATGAGAAGATGGAAAGATCTCCTGTACTCATGGCTTGGCAGGATTAACATAGTAAAATGACCATCTTACCAAAAGCAATCTACAAATTAAATGCAATTCCCATCAAATTACCAACACAATTCTTTACAGACATTGACAGAAATTTCTCAACTTCATATGGAATAACAAGAAACCCAGGATTGCTAAAACAATCTTCTGCAATAAAAGATCTTCTGGAGGTATCTCCCTCCCTGATCTCAAGCTGTAGTATAGAGCAACAGTAATAAAAACTGCATGGTATTGGCATAGAATCCAGCTTGTGGATCAATAGGATTGAATAGAAGACACAGAAATAAATCCACATGCTTATGGACTGATTTTTGACAAAGATGCCAAAATGATACAATGAAAAAAAAAAGATAGCATCTTCAACAAATGGTGCTGGTCTAACTGAATATCTATGAAGTAAATGTAAAGAGATTCCCATTGATCACTCTGCACAAAAGTAAAATCCAAGTGGATCAAAGACCTCAATATAAAACCAGACACACTAAACCTGTTAGAATAAAAGGTGGAAAAGACCCTTGAACTCATTGGCACAGAAGACAACTTCCCGAACAGAACACCAACAGCACAGGCTGTAAGAGCAACAATCAATAAATGGGACCTCATGAAACTGAAAAGGTTCTATAAAGCAAAGGACAGTGTCCTCACCACAAAATGACAGCCTACATATTGTGAAAGGTTCTTCAACAAACCAATATCTCTAACAGAAGGCTAATAATCAGAATATATAAAGAATTCAAACAGCAACAAATCAAGTAATCCAATTAAAAAATGGAGTATGGAGCTGAACAGAATTCACAATAGAGGAATATCAAATGGCAGGGAAACACTTAAAGAAATGTTCAAATCTTTAGTTATCAGGGAAATGCAAATCAAAATGACCCTGAGATTTTACCTTACACCCATCAGAATGGCTAAGATCAAAAACAAGTGACAACACATTCTGGAGAGGATGTGGAGAAAGGAGAACCCTCCTCCATTGCTGGTGGTTATATAAACTTGTACAACCACTTTGAAAATCAATCAGGTGCTTTCTCAGATGATTAGGAATAATGCTATCTCAAGATCCAACTATATCACTCCTAGGCATATATCCAAAAGATGCTCAAGTAAACAACAAGGACATTTGCTCAACCATATTCATAGCAGCTTTATTCATGATAACCAGTACCTGGAAACAACCCATATGTCCATCAATGGAGGAATGGATACAGAAATGGAATATACATAATGGAATACTTACTACTCAGCAATTAAAAACAAGGAAATCCTAAAATGGGCAGGCAAATGGTGGGAACTAGAAAAGATCATCCTGAGTGAGGTATCCCAGAATCAGGAAGACACACATAGTATATACTTATTTATAAGTGGATATTAGGACAAACATACTAAAATATGTACACCTAAAGAAGCTAAGTAAGAAGGAGGACCCCTGGGTAAGAGGATCAGTCCTCATTCAGAAGGCAAATGGGATGGACATTGGAAGACGGAGAAAACAGGGAACAGGACAGGGGCCTACCACAGAGTGCCTATGAAAGATTCTACCCTCCAGGGTATCAAAGCAGAAGCTGAGACTCATAGCTATACTTTGGGTAGAGTGCAGGCAATCTTATGAAGGGGGGAATAAGAAAGACCTGGAGGGCACAAGAGCTCCAAAAGGAGAGGAAAAAAGTCTAGGCACAGGGGTCTTTTCTGAGTCTGATACTCCAATCAAGGAACATTCATGGAGATAACATTGAACATCTTCATAGATGTAGCCCATGCAGCTCAGTATCCAAAAGGGTTTCCTAGTAATGGGAACAGAGACTGTCTCTGACATGAACTCAGTGCCCTGCTTTTGATCACCTCCCTCCTAGGGGAGTGCAGCCTTACCAGGCCACTGAGGAAGACATTGCAGGCACTCCTGTTGAGATCTGATAGACTAGGATCATATGGAAGGAGAGGAGGACCTCCCTATCAGTGGACTGGGAGAGTGGCATTGGAGAATTAGAGGGAGAGGGGATGGACTTACGAGGAGATGACGGAGGTGGCTATTATTGCAATATAAAGTAAATAAACTATAATTAATAAAAGTAAATTTTAAAAAACAATCTATTCCACTTTGACTAGATCAATTTCATTTCTTCCACTTAAAGAAAAAAAAGAATCAAAGCTTTATCAACTTAAGAGAACTGTAGAAAATAATCTGCAAGTAAAGCTAAGTATTTTTCTTCAGTTCCTACAAAATTTAGTATACAATGCTGTTTTGTAAACCCTACACACGTATTTAAAAATCAATTCAGGAAAAAAAATGTATCTTGCTAACAAAGTGCTTTCTTCCTTCTCTAAAATATATCTGTTTAAATGCTCAGGATAATACACTTTATGGGTTTATTTTCTGTTCTAACAAAACAGAGAGTTCATTTTCCATAATGTCTGATCTAAAGCCTGTTTGTATATTTACCTAAGCAAATAATTCATAACTATCAATGAATGGAAACTTGTATTTTCAAATTTAGTGCCCAAAAACTTCTTGGGTTTGAGCAGTCAATATTTTGAAAAGCATTGTACACCATGGAATTCTTTCTTCCTTACCTTTTTGGTACTGTCTGGATTCACTTCTTTTTTTCTTTGGTTGTTGTGTAGGTGGTCTGCCAAGGTCACTATATTCATCTAGGTTCAAGTCAGCACTTGCAGTGACATTCTGGTTTTCAATTTCATCAGAATTATTACCTAAAATTGTACATGAAAAACATGTTATAGTATTACAATGAATTAGGAATTATTTATTAACTACAACAATAAAAAGTAAGACTTGATACTCAGTAATGGCAGAAACGCCTGTTTACGTAATATACTTAAAAATATATTTAGCTGAAAACCACAGGGAAAAATACCTAACAAATAAATCTAGCAGTCTGCCAAAATTGTACAGACATAAGTCAACACAAAAAAAGAAAAAGAAATCAAACTCCAGGTAAACGTTTTGTGTGATTTTAGTTAGGTAAAAAGTAAAAGAAATTTTCAAGTATATACTCTGAATTCTTTGTTTTTTTTTTAAATACACTGATTTTTTTTTGAAAGCCACATATTTGTGAGATCTTAATACCTCAGAAACCATTTCTAAATAAATAGCAAGCTGAAGAGACAGCTTAGCTGATAAAGTGCTTGCATAAAGATTTGAATTTGAAATCTACACGCATATTTTTAAAGCTAAATACAGAGGTACATATTTGTAATCCCAGCACTGGGAAAGTAGAGACAGGTGGATTCTTGTCAGATTATGTCTCCAGAAAAACAATACAAAAGTTTGTCTTTTGGTCTTCATTGTGAAGCACTTTTTTTTTTTCCTTGGGGAGAAACTTGTTAAATCATGGAATGTTTTAAACAGGGGTGAAATCTTCCACACCAAAGGGAAGCTCCTTAATCTCAGGAAGTATACAAATCAAAGCCTCAGGAGGCCCCTGAAACTGATTCCTCACACTGTTTCCCTTTCTGTTAAAACATAGTAAAGTGCTAAGAAAGACAGAAAGAACTTGTCATACAATGGAAGCAACCTTGGAGAAGCTTAGAACAGGCATGCTACCTGGAATAAAGAAATAACACCTAAGTTGTCTAAATGAGACAGTCTTTAATTTGTCTAAATGCCTGAAGATTACATATAAGATCCAGGTTTCAGGTTTCATTTGCCATGCTGGAATGGGTTTTGGCAATGCATCTGTCTGTCTTTAAGTCATTTCTGTTTCTGTAAGTAACCCTAGGTTCCTAAAAATAATTTCAATAAACTCAGTATCTCACCAAATTGTATTTTGGGGGTATTCATACTTTGGTCTTTGTCATTGTTTCCCTATATGGAATTAACACATTGTTTTAACAACTCCCCAGGACTAATGCCAGACTACTGTCTCCTCATATCTGAGCACACAGCTGCAAGCACATTCATACACACTCTTACTTACCTATAACCCATACCTCAAACAAGTATAAGTAAGCATTAAATTGTAGAGCTATTGCTTACCATAAGCTGATGCCCATGCAATAGGCATAAAAGCTGCTTTTATTTCACTCTCATCCATCTGTTGTTCATGCTCAGTTGCAGCTGCAGCTGTGCCATCAGCATCTTCATCTCCTACAATTACTTCCATAGAAACCTCATTTGTTATTTCAGCCACATCTAAGTATAAATTAATAAATTCTGTGTGACTACATTTAGTACAATATCAGCAAAAATAAATTTACTGCTGTAAAACATCACAGTATATATTCAATGAAGAGTGAATACATTTTACTTTTTATTTCAATAATTTATTTGACTTTTGTGTTTTTTTGTTTTTTTTTTTTTTTGGATGGGGGAAGGAAAGGGTTTATTTGGCTTACTTTTCCAAATCCAGGACTCTATCACGTAAGGAAATCAGAACAGGAACTCAAATAGGGAAAAAACCTGCAGGCGGGAGGTGATTCAGAGGCCATGGAGGTGTGTTGCTCTCTGTTGTGCTCCCCATGCCTTGCTCAGTCTGCTTTCTTATAGAACTCAGGACCACCAGCTCAGGATGGCACCACCCATAATGGGCTGGGCTCTCCCCCTCCTCAATCACTAATTGAGAAAATACTTTACAGGCTTGCCTACAGCTTACCTTATGGAAACATTTTCACAATTACAGTTCTCTCCTCTCAGGTGACTGTAGTTTATGTCAATTTGACATAAAATTAGCCAGCACACATATCTGTTTGTTTGTTTATTGAGACAAGGTTTCTCTTTGTAGCCCTGACTATCTTGCCTTTATTTTTCTTTTAATCTCAAAGAAAATCTGTAATTCCTTCACACAAACACACACATCTCTTAATGGCAAAAACAAAACAGCAAAGTGTGTGACAGAGAGGCTGTCACAGAAAATGATGACTATTTGTATAAATTCAAATAACTTCCATTTCAGAGACAGGATGATATCTTACATAACTTTTGCTGTATATATTGTACATTATTTTTTGTTTAATATATTTTGTATAATTTTTGCTCAACAATTGAATTTTAAAATTTTTAAATATTTATCTCATAGGTTTTTATCTATTGAGTTTAATTATTAACCTATACTCTATGTGCAACTTAGTTTAATTTTTGAGTATATATATTTAAATTTATTATTATTTATTACAATTTATTCACTTTGTATCTCAGCTATAGTCCCCTCCCTTGTCTTCTCCCAGTCCCACCCTCCCTCTCTCTTCTTCCCCTGTGGTCCTCCCCTAGTCCACTGATAGGGGAGAATATCCTCCACTTCTATTCTGACTCTAGCCTATCAGGTCTCATCAGGACTAAATCTATACTCCTAAAGAAGCTAAACAACAAGAAATACCCTAGGGAAGATGCTCAATCCTCATTCAGAAGGGCAAATGTGAGAGGCATCGGAAGCAAAAGACAGGGAACAGGACAGGAGCCTACCATAGATGGCCTCTGAAAGACTCCACTAATTGAGGTATTGAAGCAGAGGCTGAGATTCTTAGCCAAACTTTGGGCAGATGATACAGAATTTTATGAAAGAAGGGGAGATAGAAAGACCTGGAGGGAACAGAAGCTCCTAAAGGAGACTAATGGAACCAAAAATGCTGGGCCCTGGGCCCCCCGCAGAGACTGATACCCAACCAAGGACCATGCATGGAGAGAACCTAAAACCCTGCTCAGATGTGGCCCATAGACTCAGTCTCCAAGCGTGTTCCCTAGTAACTGGAGTAGGGGCATGAACTCGGTTGCAAGCTCTCTGATCACCTCCCCCTTTGGGGGTGCAGACTTGCTGGACCACAGTGGATTTGCTTTCTAAACTGGGCTGGCATTTAACTCAAGAGATAACTGCCTACCTCTGCCTCCCTGAGTGCTGGGACCACAGGCATGCAAACATTGAGACCAGTTGTTTATTTGAGTATTATGCATGGTTATACATAACAATTCCAGGCTACTCTGAAATTCAACTTACCACTCAAAATTCCCCTATTTCAGCCTTGCAAGTTCTAGGATTACAAATATATGCTTTCATATCTTGCTTTCCTTTTTTATTTTTAAAGCAACAATTTAAACATATATTAAAAAATACTGGTGTTATATGGAAGAACTGTAATCTCTATACAGGGCTGCTATTACACTGCTTGCTTTAAAAAGAATCAGAGCTTACAGAAACAAAATGATTTTCATTCAAAGTAAGCATCTACTTACTATAATCTTCATGTTCCTGCTGCGAGTCACTGACAGTCATATAAACAATTTTGTCTCTGGGAACATGATTATTGCTGTTCTGACCAAAGAGCTCAGTTTCATCATCATTGTCAGTTTCATTCTCTACACCATCTATAGTTCCTCCTATTAAAAAAAAAAAGCTGTAGAATTAATTTGGAACTTTATTTGATTTAGTAGGCTTATCTTTTATAGCATTTGCATATTATATTAAGAAATGTTTTAAAGTTATCTTTTTAAATTTCTTTTATTTTTCATTACACTTTATTTACTTTGTATCCCCACTCAAGTTCCCTCACTCCTCTGCTCCCAATCCTTCCTTACTCTCCCTTCTCCACGCATGCCCCTCCCCAAGTCCACTGGTAGGGGAGGGTTTCTTTTCCTTCCTTTTAATTCCAATATACAAGAGGTTGAGACAAGCATATTGCTATGAGTTTGAAGCCAAGCTGATTTATAAGGTGAGTTCCAGGTCAGCCAGTGCTACATGTGAGACCAGCCTCAAATATACACACATAAATAAATAAATAAATAAATAATAAATAAATAAATAAATAAAACAAGCATATTGAATAATGTAGAATAGTATTTAAATTATATATATGTATATATATTTATGAATTAAAAGTTTTTCTCCTTACCTACGTCATCCTCTCCAGGGTCAGCTTTAAAAATGTACACCTTGATAACTTCAGGAGATGTGCCCTCAGATCTATAAGGATCAATTTCTGACTCAGCATGCATGGTAACTTCAGTGGAACCTTCATGATCTGTTTCGCCAGCATTATCCACTAAATAGTTAGGAAACGCATTATAAACTTTCACAGCAGATATAAAAACAAATGTAGTGTTTTCTTTTTTCTTTTTTTAAAGAGATGTTGGGGCTGGGTAGATTGCTCAGTATTTGATAAAAGTATTTGCTTTATGAGTCTGGTTTTGATTTTTAAAACTCTAACAGGGACTTCTAAAAGTTGATTTCTAATCTCATTCTCTGTAATAGTACATGCATACTTTCTTTCCCTCTCTCACGTACACACTATACACACGCTGTTTACAAAGAAAATCCTTTTTATCTGAGGCTAGAGATATGGTTAACAGCACTTTCCTGTTCTTGAAGAAGACCAAGGTCTGGTTATCAGTACCCACACAAAGCAACTGAAAACCACGAGTATCTTCAGTTTTGGGAAATGCCTTAATATATCTCATGCGCATGTGTGCATGTTCCTGTACACATGCACACACGCACACACACACAAACTGTGAAACGAAATACGAGGCAAATACTTAAATATATAAAAGGAAATAAATTTTTAAAAGGAAGTTTCTTCTTATAAATTTGCTCTCTAACCTGACACATAAAATTGGATGTTTTCTGGCAAATACTAGATACAATACACACCATTTCCTTTTTTAAGGGGATTTAACTCAAAACAAAACTGAAAAACATTGCCTTAACAATTCAGGCATTGTGGCACACACTGAAAACGCTAAGACTTCTTAGTGTCTTATAAGAGAATTACAAGTTCAAGTTCATTGTAGGGTATATTGAGACCCTGAAACAAAACAAGCAAAACCAAAAATATGCTTTTGATAATCGTGTGGCTCAAAACTTACAAGAAACTGTAAGAAAGTCCTCAGAGTTGTTTTTGCCATCATCTTGCTGCTCCAGAAGTATCCCACTGGAATCTAAAACTGCTTCAGAAGCACAATCTGGTACCAGAATTTCTGAAATGTCAGCTGTCAGAGGATCAGTGATGACTTCTCCTTCTACTATACTGTCATCAATCACATGCTCAATGTCTTCCACATCAGACACATGAATAGCTTCACTCATCAATACATGGTCAGGCATATTCAATGAGGTTGATGTAAAACTTGAAGTTAAAATGTCTGGAATTGGGAACTGTGCCAAAGACACTTCTTCAGCTATATCTAAATCGAGCAGCTGCTCAGGAATGATGACATCGTCCGATACATCTGCTTCCTCTAATATTGGTGGGCAGTTAACATCTTCAATAACATCTTGAATTATAATTGAGTCTGGATCATCAGGACCAAAATTATGCATGGTAACATCTGAATTAGATAAAAAAACAGTTTCTTGTACTTCCATAATAATCTGATCACTATCCATGTTTACTGCATCAGCTCCTTAAAAATTAAAATTCAAAAAGAAAATTTTCAGGTAAGTACTCATATCTCAAATAAAGTAAATGTTTTGAAACTTCTATGAGAAAAGCAGGTTGTCACCTAGATATATGTAAAGAATCTACTTTCAGGTTATATAAAAAAAAGTAATTAGCAAAACAAAACCAAAAACTCTTAGCTTTCATCAACAAAAAAAGCAAGAAAGCTAGGAAAACAAGTCTTCAGATAGTCTGAGAAAAAAATATTTAGGAAAAACTTTAATGTTTCAACATATTTCTTATTTTGTTAAAATCTTAAATATTATGATTAAATAAAACAAACATGTAATACAATTTAGAAAGCAAAACATTTCCCATCTTTCATTTTCTTTTATCATATTTTATCACTTTAAACATATTTATTGTTTACTTTTGACTCTTTCCTTAAATTTTCTATTTCTTTTACTGTTCTTGTTCAGCAACTTGTTTAAATCCTAGCCTGTGATAATCGGAAATCAGTCATCCTTATTGCAACTAATATGAAACACTGAAGGTAAAAAATGAAATCTGAGGCCACAGTAGACACAAAAGACAATTGACCGAAAAACATATTGGATAACAGTGAAAAACATATTGGATTGGATTGTTAAATGGATGAAAGCTCAGCTGTCTTTCAGGAATTATTTGTTAAGGGCAGCAGAAGCAAGATCTAAATTGGTAATAGCAGTATGCAGCTCCCCTTAGCTCTGCCAGGACCCAATTTCCCAAATTCCACAGAAATTCCTTAGACTATTAAACATCTGATCCAATTTCAGTCTGGAGTTAAGAAGTAAAAGTAAAATGGGTTGAATCATTGAAAACCCATTGAGGTAAAATGACTTGATCAGTATCACAAAATTGGCACATCAGCAAATTTCAATCAGATTTAAAGTCACAAATGGAAGCAGAATTCATAATTATGGGGGAAAAGAAATGTATAAAACAAAAAAAATGTATAAAAAGTAGGTATTGTGACAAAATTCTAATATACAGAAAACCAAATGTGTGTGTGTGGGATACATTAAGTATCATTCAAGTGATAGCTAAAATTTAGGATCAAAAGAACTAGATAAAATAGCCCACATTTAAGGATTCAGTTGTACAATTAAGTTTGTGACCTTGAGCAATCCATTTAACCTCTGAATTAGTCTCCTTTTTCAATGAGGATAGTAGTACCTGCCATGCACGTCAGAGGAGTATGATGATGTTCAAGTGGGAATGTATGAAAAGCATCCTGAAAAACTGTAAAGAGACTTTTTATTAAAATAATGATGGTAAAAAAGCAAGACTATTATAGATAAGTAACATTAAGTATTAGCCATCTAGGCTAAAATGTACTTCAATCTGCCACTTAGCCCAAGTTCCAAGTTATTTAAGATAAAACAAAGCAAGCTAGTAGTTCTCAGTTTTTCTTCAAATAATTTTACTTCCCCTTTGTAATATTAATTATGTTTCAATGTTTTAAAGAATTAATAATAACTTTGCATTAACTATCACAAACTAAAATCACTAAAGTGTGAATTTTACAACAAATTAAGAAACATACATAGAAAACAGAAAGATTAATAAAATTAGAAGGAAGGAGAGGAGGACCTCCCCTATCAGTGGACTTGTGTAGGGGCATGAGTGAAGAAGGGGATGGGAGGGTGGGATCGGAAGGGGAGGAAGGAGGAGCTTATGGGGGGATACAAAATAAATAAAGTGTAATTAATAAAAATAAAAATAAAAAAGAGAAAAATAATAATAATGAAAAAAATTTAAATTCATAAAATCATTACAAATTTACCTTAACTACAAGAACAATTAATTTTTTTAAATTTCCACTAAAAATTTTAGAAAAATATTGCAGCTCCAGTATACATACATCACTGTAAGACAGACACTACATTAACATGAAAAGATAGATGAAGGTATTACAAGGAAACTTAGCTAGGAAAAGACAGGTATTGCTGTACTAGTATCTTTCAAAATGGTCTTCTAACCAAAAGTAGTGAGAAACGTAAATAAGTTTTCTTCACACTAATTAAGGGAACAATCCACCCAGAGGACATTGATTTTAAACGTATTTTCTCCAAACACAGCTATAGCTGAAGTTCATAAATAAATTCCAATTCATGTAAAATTCACACATTACAATAGTAGTGGATGACTTCAATATCTAATTCTAACCAATAAACAGGTCTTTCTTTTTTTAATTTTTTTTATTTTTATCAGTTACATTTTATTAATTCTGTATCCCAGCCGTGCCCCGAACCCTCATTCCCTCCCAGTCCCTCCCTCCTTCCCTCCTCACCACTGTGCCCCTTTCCAAGTCCACTGATGGGGGGGGGACCTCCCCCCATTCATCTGATCCTGTTTTATCAGGTATCTTCATTGAGTTCCTGTTAGAAATAGTCCTTGTTCCCCTCACTTTGGGAAACCAATTGGTTACTGAGCTACCACAGGCTACATCTGAGTGGAGGTTCTAGGTTATATCCATACATGGTCCTTGGTTGAATGTCAGTTTCAGAAAAGACCTTGTGCCCAGATATATTTGGTCTTTGTGGAGCTCCTATCCTTTCCCCATCAGACTAACTCCCCTTCTTTCTTATGATTCCCTGTACTCTGCCAAAGGTTTGGTCATGAGTCTTTGCTTTGAAAACACTGCTAGTTAGAGGCTTTCAGATGCGCTCAGTAGACTCCTAAACAGGTCTTTCTAACAAAAAAATAAAGACTGCATTTGCTAAAAACATCATAAAGTAAATGGAGTTTTAAAATTTATAAAATACTCTGTTCTAAAACTGCAGAATAAACATTTTCCTCTGTAGCCCCTAAAAATTACTTTAAGGCAAGTCTCAACATATATAGGGAAACTGAAAAAATTTTGTGTATTCTATCTGATCACAATGGCCTTAAACTCATGGAGATTAAACAATACAGAACTGAAAGATTAAAGGACAACAAAAATAACCAAAGAGAAATATAAAAATTATTGGGTTCAAAGAAAAATGGAAACAATCAAATCAAACTAAACTAATGGGAGGCAAACAATTTGGGCACAGGGGTCTTTTCTGAGATTGATACTCCAACCAAGGACCATTCATGGAGATAACCTGGAAACCCTGCACAGATGTAGCCCATGGCAGTTCAGTGTCCATGGAGCTTTCATAGTAATGGGAACAGAAGATAGTCTAAACATCCTAAAAGGGAAGTTTATAGCTCTATGTGCCTATATTAAGAAATCAGAATTTATTAATAACCTAATTATATATTTAATGTCTTTGAAAAGACAAGAACAAGACAAATCACTTATTAATAAAAGAAAAACATTAAAATCAGTGTAAAAATTAAGAGTTGAATAAATGAAACAAAACTTATAAGAATCAATAAAGAGTTTGGTTATTTTGAATTATAAAAATGTTTGACAAACAGATAAATTAGCTAAAAGAGAACTTCAGAAGCTATGTGTAATTGATAGCAGCTGCAGGAGTAGAAGTCATTTTTATGTTTTCTTCTTATGTTTTGCAGCTGGTAGCTAGTTCTAATTTGGCATTATGTTCCTGTTACACATCCCATTTATGCAACATTATGTGCATTTGGTAAAAAGTGGGGTGGATGTGTTTGTGTGTATAAACGAGGATGCTATGAAGGTGTTGAGGTATATCAGTGGAGTTGAAGAAGAAGGTGGAGGACCCAATGACAGATAGAATGTTTTTTTCCAAAATGTTCCTAGTAACACTATATATGAATTAGATTCTATATGTCTAAAATATAGACTGAAAACGAGCATAATTTGTACAGACTTATAGAAAGTACAGACCTAAAATTAGAAGATAATTTAAAATTACTCATTTGATCAAATCTAATCAGATCGGTTCTTAGAACAGTATTCTGTCAAGATACTGATGGTAGGATAAAGATTCAGAAGCATGAGACAAGCTCTACTTTCTTCTGCAAAGTGAGCGAGCGAATGGTGGCTTCTACGAAACAAAAATAACCAACTCTGAATGTCAAATTGGAAGGAAATAGGACCTGTTTCATCATAAAAAAAAATTAAATGACCAATGTCTATTCTTCTAAGTACTTTCTCTTTAAAGTTTCTCCAGGAATAATGTAGATACACTGCTTTGAACTTGTTAAACTAAAATTAAATTATTGTCAACTATAATTGAACAATAGATTCTATTTTTGGCTCATTCTATTGTAAATTTCTTCCATACAGTAGTAAATTGCAGAAATACACCACTACAACAAAATAAAACACCCTAAATCAGAACAGGATTTGGTTGTGTAACTTGGAAATATTGGAGTAAGTGAACCTGGGTTAGATGGTTTAACAGGAAAAAGCATCTGTGAACAAGCCTGATTATCTGAGACTTGTCAGACCTATGTGGTAAAAGGAGATAACCAAATCTGCCAAATTGTCCCCTGACTAAACATGCCATGGCACACCCATGCATTTGGAGCTGGTAGGTAAAAAATAAATGTTAATTAAAAAAACAGAATAACAGGAATTACCTGTAAGACTTGGATACTAAGAATACAACTGATAGAGTTAACAATGAGATTTGGACCATAATAAGGTAAGTAAGTATGAAATTATATCAAATCTTATAATATATTTTGTTGAAAACAACACTTAATATGGTAGGTAAGAATCAGAATAACCAATAAATATCATACCTATTCCGTCAAACAATGAGTTTTCTTCTTGTGGGGTCAATTCAAATTGATCTTCATCCATGGCCTTAAGTTCTTAGTAAATCAGCTCCTAAATCAGAAAATAAAGCATACCAAACACTGATTTATTTTACTACTATTTATTTATTTTTGTTTTGATTTTGAGGGTTTCTCTGTGCAGCCATGACTATCTTAGAACTTGCTCTGTAGACCAAGCTAGCCTCAAATTTACAGAGATCTAACTTCTTTTGCCACCCAAGTGTTGGGAGTTGGCACTGATTTCTTTTATATCACATTTTAAAATATCATCATATCTGCATTTCTGAAGTGTCCAATAACCTGTCCACTTCAATAAAAAGGAATACATAGGCAACTACTGGATTTAAAAGTGAATCAAAGTGCTATTTTTAGTTGATGCTGTTTCAACATTCCAGCAAGTAATTTCTAATGTTTTTTTAAATATTTTAATATTAAGTAACCTTTGAATTTTACATAATTTACATTTTCAGAAAAAGTATCTTTCTGATATAGGCAAACTCCTCTTGTCTTCCAATGCCAACTCAGTACTTTATTAGGGCTCAACCTGAAACCATTTTGTAGGCTTCCAGAAAATTTCTGCAAGATTTCATTATAACTTTGACATACTCTACAATCTTGCTAAATTATAAATTATAAATTTCATATTACAAAATGTTTATAATTCAAAATCCCTAACTCATTAAGGTATCTGTATATAAGTGACTTGTATACAGATTACAGAAAAAGTATTTTGTAATAATCTGTATTTTTAAATTAATTATTTGGGCCATAAATGAGCTGGTACCAGTTATTAAAATATATAAATTCATGTTTGAAACAAGAAAGATAATAAAGTACTACCTATGCCTATTTATATAAGAGTCTCTTTATAGTTGAAATTTTAATGAATAAACAGAACTCAAAGTCATTTTTAAAATCTGGTTTGGCACTCCTAGACATATATCCAAAAGATGCTTAAGTGTACAAAAGGACATTTGCTCAACCATGTTTGTAGCACCTTTATTTGTAATAGCCAGAAGCTGGAAACAGCCCAAATGCCCCTCAGTTGAGGAATGGATGCAGAAATTGTGGTACATCTACACAATGGAATATTACTCAGCAATGAAAAACAAGGAAATCATGAAATTTGCTGGCAAATGGTGTGAACTGGAAAAGATTATCCTGAGTGAGTATCCTAGAAGCAGAAAGACACATATGGTATATACTCACTCATAAGTAGATACTAGATATATAACATAAGATAAACCTGATAAAATCTGTACATTGAAAGAAATGAATTAAGAAGGAGGACTCTGGCTAAGACACTCAGTCCCCATTCAGAAAGGCACAGAGGATGGACATTAGAGGAGGGAGAAAAGAGGAAGCAGGACAGAAGCCTACCAGAGGGACTCTGAAAGACTACCTTGCAATGTAGCAAAGCAGATATTGAGACTTACAGCCAAACTCTGGGCAGAGCTCAGGGAATTTTATGAAAGAAGTGGGAAATATTAAGTCCTAGAGAGAAAAGGAGCTCCACAAGAAGAGCAACACAACCAAAAAATTTGGGCACAGGGGTCTTTTCTGAGATTGATACTCCAACCAAGGACCATTCATGGAGATAACCTGGAAACCCTGCACAGATGTAGCCCATGGCAGTTCAGTGTCCATGGAGCTTTCATAGTAATGGGAATAGGGACTGTCTCTAACATGAACTGATTGGTCTGCTCTTTGATCACCTCTCCCTGAGGGGAGAGCAGCCTTACCAGCACACAGAGGAAGACGATGTAGCCACTCCTGATGACACCTGATAGACTGGATCAGAAGGAAGGAGAGGAGGACCTCCCCTATCAGTTGGGGAGGGGCATGAATGGAGAAGGAGTAAGGAGTAAGGTTTAGAAAGGGAGAAGGGAAAGAGCTACAGGGGGGATACAAAGTGAATAAACTGTAATTAATAAAAGTAAAAATACAAAATACAAAAAAAGGAAAATCTGGTTTAGACTAGCATGAGAAACAGCCAGTTTAACCACACACAAATCAAACACAGAAAATTTCATATTTTGTTTTAAAACAAGAAAATAGAAGATGTTGTCTTTATTTTTATGCAGATATATTACAAATTTTCTTATATTTATCCAATATTTAGCTTAAATTTTATTACTTTCAAATGTCTGTGTGTGGGTATGAATACCAAAGTATTATGTCCAGGACAGAGGGCAACTTGTGAAAGGTGGTTCTCACATTCTATCATGTGAGTGCCAAGATTGGTGTCAAGAACATTGACAGAATGAATGAGTGAAACTGACTCCCCTCCCCAACTTGTTCTTTGTTTTTCCACTACACAAACAACAAAAACTGCTATTGAAATTTTTTTCTTCACCAGGCGTGGTGGCACTCGCCTGTAATCCCAGCACCCAGGGAGGCACAGGCAGGGAGATCTCTGTGAGTTTGAGTCTAGTCTGGTCTATACAGCAATTCCAGGACAGCCAATCATATACAGAGAAACTCTCTAAGAACAGGGGTTTTTTTCTTTCCTCTGAGTAGTGATAGCAAGTAATCTTGTCTTAGTTTACTTAATAGTACTCTCCTTAGTTACAGATGCTAAAACTAATGAGTCTTTCTGAAAATAGTTTTTACATTCAAAAACTAAACATTTGCCAGACACTGCAATCAAGTTAATGATATACCTTGAGATCATTTACTACTATATAGTTGGGGATGGTTTAGTGCTTAAGAGCATGTATTGTACTTTTAAAGGATTCCAGTTTGGCTCCCATGAACTACGTCAGGAGTGGTGAGTTGCAGCTATCTGTAATTCCAGCCCCAGAGTATCTAGCATCCTCCTCTAGTGTCCTGTAGTACCTTTGCACGTGTGAAAATATCCACAGTAAAGCACATTATGTACACATAATTAAATAATAGGCCTTTAAAAGCAAACTAATTTATTTAATCAACCTGGTAGCCTGTTGTATACTCAGTGTATGTTTAACCTGCTTTTAAGAAAACAATGTAACCAATCTTATGCCTTGGACTTCTCATGCAATTAGTTTTAATAACTAATTAATGCATAGTGTTAATCTTAAACTATGTACTGTCTGATGCCCATTACTCATAATAGAGTATTTGTGATTACAGGTATGCGCCACTGCCCCCAGCTCATTTTTCATCACTTAACGTGATATATGTAAATTAACACATGTAAAATAAATTGTTCTTAAGAAAACAGCAAGAGAACAAAATTAACTGTAAATTTTATAATAAATGGATTTTAAAATGTTAATCTTATTCATTTCCAAAAAAATATATTTCATGATATTCAATGACTTCAAATAAAAGGGCAGGATACTAATGCTAATATTTTGTTGCAGCTAGAGTAATGGCTCAGTTAAGAGCATGTACTGCTCTTGCAAGTGAGCCACTTATCAGGAGGCTCAGGAGCATGTATATGATGATTTGTCTCTGATGGCACCTGTGCAAGGCACACATGTACACATTTATAAATTATATAAAATCTTTAAAATATTTTATCAAGAAGAAAATTTCAAATTACCATTATTTCCTTTATTTTGTCTCTTAAGAGGTCACTTATAAAACAATAAATCCAAATACAGCTTCTCAGTATACTCAGAATACTTAAATAAAAATCAAATGCATTTCAGATAGCTAATGTAACAGTTGTAACTGAATTCCTTAAGGGACTTTCCACTTTCAAAAAAAATCCCATTAGCTCCAATGTGAGAGTAGAGCAAGAAATGGTGGTATACCATTGAGTAATAAAACAAAACTTGGTAGTATACCAAGAGCTATAATATTAGCACTTAGAGAATTGGGGCAGAGGAGAGATACAAGAGCTGAAACAAGTATTGCTAACATAACAACTTCAGGAACAAACTTAATTACTCAATGAGACTCTTTTCTCCATTCTAAAAGAATACAAACAACAAAAAACAAGTTTTTGAGTACCAGTTATGTGAACAAGATCCCTGAATCTACGTACACAAAATTCTAATATTACCACAGGATGATAAATAGTTTCATCTGAATAAAAAAACAGGCTTTTCCTCCATCTCTACCACTTGGGTTGGCAAATTCTATTAAGCTCTTTCTCTTTTGTTTTATTTTCATCAACACTATTATTTTCAGCTTTATTTCTTCTAAAATTATATCCTTTCCATTAATGTCCATAAGTAACTAATAAACCTATAAAAATTAATGTTATGAACACAGTATCATTACAATTTGTGGGCATATTAGTCCTTCAAAATCTACTGTTCAAAAATGTAGGCATTTATCTAATATTTTGGGATATCTGTAATATTAATCCAAAATTATCACTGAATTATTCTGCTTTATTGCTCATTTTTTAATTCTAAGTATATAATTATTCCAATAAGCGTACTGAACCTTCTTCCTACCCCTTTCTAGTACATTCTGAAATTTCTTGGTAAAATGTTGGAATACATATTTAATTGTCATTACTGTGTCTGATAATTACAGGAAAGTTCTACAATTGTCTCTAACCAAGAGATGTGGTAATGGCAAATTACTGATGTATCCAGATACATGGAGTTACAAATGCCCAATTATTTAATATCTTTTCATTTATGTAAAAAAACATACAAAAAAGTTGAGCTCCAGCAAAAGTCAATTAATGCTAAAGGATTTTATTCAGCAAAAAGACCAACTATCTGAAAAATTTAAACCCAAAATTCAGCTACGATTTCAGCATAATTATCTTCATTTGGTAGTACATATTCTAGTATTTGAGATTCTGTCACTGAATCATTTTTTAAGCACAAGCAAGAGTGCATTTGATTAGTTATTTTATTTTCTATTTCATCATTAAACCTGAAATACAGGCTAGAGATGTAAAATACTAGAAGATATTCTTACAGACTATCAGGTACATATAATGATGTACAAAAATTTATATTCTTTATGGTTTTTAAAATTTGCAAAGTATTCAACTACAGAATACACTTGTACATGTTTTTGCACATTGACATCCATGTTACTATTAAGTACATAAAATTTAACTGGCTGGGAATTTAACAAGGATTAGGGAATTTAACACAGATTAGATAAAACTAAGCTCACTAATCCAGTGTCTTCTTTCATTTTTCTTTTTGAATCAGTTTCCCATGAAGCCCAAGATTGCCTTGAACTTGAATAAATCCTCAAAGACATACTGTTACTTTTAAGGGAGACAAAAATTTATAACAGTAAGTTCTATTTTTTGTACAGCTCAAAACAATTTAAAACTAAAGTGAAAGCTGATAAAGTTGTACTAATGGGGTTCCTTCTTGAAGTAACAATCAAAATAATTTAAAACTAAAGTGAAAGTAGATAAAAAGTTGTGCTAGTGGGGTTCCTTCTTGATGTAAAGGGTATATTCTGTGCTACTAATAAATTACCTACACAATTTTTGCTATAAAGACTAACGTTCCTGAGAATAATTCCTCCTTTCTCATACAAAGGAATTAATTCCAGCTCTATTTCAACTAAGTGTCACCTCTGTATTTTGTCATTCAAGTCAATGCTGATT
Source organism: Rhombomys opimus (assembly GCA_010120015.1). Taxonomy (NCBI): domain Eukaryota; kingdom Metazoa; phylum Chordata; class Mammalia; order Rodentia; family Muridae; genus Rhombomys; species Rhombomys opimus. The sequence continues at coordinate 9,227 of REGO01001587.1, read as the reverse complement.
GCTGTGATTACACCATTATTCAGGTAATTTCAAAATAAGATACTTCTTAAATTTTCCACAAAATATGAGAGGAAATAAGGTCATCAAGTATATATGAAGAATATTTGGCTACTATAGACAGAGATTCATAGGTCCATCTCTTGTACAACCAGTCAAAAGAAGCATATTTGAGGAACACTACAGAAAGATTAAGTAAAATTATTGAAGAACCAGCACTGGAGTGGTTGCTCAACTGTTAAAGTCTAGGTTCACAAGCAAAATTACTGTAAAGCCAAAAAAGTTTGTTGTTGTTGCTTTGTTTTTGAAACAAAGTCACACCCTGTATGTTATCTCTGGCTGGCCTCAAACTCCAAAGATATTCCTGCCTCTAACTCCCAAGTGCTACGATCATATGTGTGAGCCATCATACTCTACCAAAAAACAATTTAAAAACACTAATTAACTTGTGACTGTTATTTCAAGGTATTTTGCTTTCACCTTAAAAAAATAGCTACAGATCCTTTTATGCTACCTCAACTACCTGACTTGGTACAAGGACTTCCTAGTTCATCGTCAAGGTACTAGTCTGGTGATTACCACCTCATTTTTCTGAAACCTACCAGATCTAGGTAGGGTTCCCCAAAGTACTCCTGCCAAGTTTGGCTATCCCAACTGCCAGGAGCCTACATCTAGACTTCCACAGGGTCCTACATCCTTTGCCTCAACCCAGACTTACCATCTCTATTGATGCTAAGTTCTATGCTTCTGCAAAAATATGCCTTACTTAAAAGCACCCACAGGTGGTTTTGGACATATTCGACCACCCCACTCTGTATTCAAACTCCCCACATCCTCCTCCAATGTCTATCTGAGAAGCACACCTCTCTATCCATGACATTTTCCCCATTGCCCTCCAAATTTAGCTGGCATCCCACAAACATAGCATAATCTAGTCTAGCATTCTCTGCCTGGACTACTAAGGAGTTCTGCATAGAGCCCCATAATTATATTCTCCTAAACATAGGAGAATGCACATTTTGTCCATATTCATATGCAACCAGACAGATTTACCTACACACATGAAACCTGATACACTGAATCTGCAAGAACAAAACATCTGTGGTACATTTCACAATACAGGAGTAAGAAAAGATTTTCTGACTATGACTCCATGGCTCATGAATTAAGACCAACAACTGAAAAGCAGAACTTCATACAATTACAAAGCTTCTTCACAGCTAAAGAAACCATCAACAGGTTAAAGAAGCAGCCCACAAAATTCAGAGAAATTTTACCAGCTATACATCTAACAGAGAACTAATATCCTGAATATACAAAGAACTGAAAAAAAAAAAAAAAACAAAGTCAAATAAACAAATTACCCACGTAAGAAAACAGTCCTGAATAGGGAGGTCTCAGAAAAGTGGCCTAGAAGTAGCTCAAAAAATGTTCACTGTCTTAGTTTTTTGGGAAATAAAAATCAAAATTCTGAGATTTCACCTTACTGAAATTAGAATAGCAAAGATGAACAAAACAACAAATGCTAGAGGACATTTGAGGAAAAGAGAATCCTCATTCACTGTTGGTACGATTGCAAACTGATGCAGCCACTATCAGTGTAAAGAATTCTCAAAAAGCTAAAATAAATCTACAATACGACTCAGCTATACCAGTCTTTGGCATATGCCCAAAGGACTTGAAATCTTACTCCACAGATAACTGTTCAGCCATTTTCATTGCTGCTCTCTTCACAACAGCTGGAAAATGGAAATAAAATAAATGCCCTACAATTAAGGAATGGAAAATGAAAATATGGCACCTCTACAGTACATCTACACTATAGAATGCTATTTAGCTGTAAAGAAGAATAAAGTCATGAATTTTCCAGTAAATGAACAGAATTATAAAATATCATAATGACTGGGGTAACCCATACCCAGCAGGATAAATGACATGTTCCTTCTCATGAAAGATTCCTAGTTCTAAATCTTGAGATTAGTACATAGCATGTAGTAACTACAGAAACCAGAAAGTAAACGGTAGCACTGCCTGGATAGGGTGACTGGGGAACAATACAAGTGATATGATCAGGGAAATAAGGAGACTGTGGAGAGTAGGGAGAAAAACAGAAGAAGGTGAAAGGAAGGTAAAGGAGAACAACAGGACTGAAGTGATCTGATTAGGAGAAAAGGCAAAAGAGTGAACCAGAAGTAAATATAGAAGGAGGGAAGTTGGTAAAAAAAAAACAAACAAAATACCCAAAAAAGATGTTTTAAAAAGCCATTGAAAAAGAAATAAGTCTATTAACTTACCTAAAAAAACAAAAAATAATACAATGCATATAATTCACTATATAAATAAATAAATTTAATTTTTTCATCTGTGCTGATGGTACTCTCTCCAAGATATGAGTGTATACATATATATTGTTTGTAAGTATGTATGGACTTATATATATATATATATATATATGTGTGTGTGTGTGTGTGTGTGTGTGTAGTATATATATATATATATATGTGCATTAACAACAATGAAAAAACAGATCATTAATTTAAAGGATAACAGATGGGCTACATGTGAGAGTCTGAAGGGAGAAAAAGGAGAAATGTATTTATATAATAATCTTAAAAAGAAAAAAGCTGTCATTTATTTTCTATATGGGAAAATCTCTATTAAATCATATACATAACTTACGTCTTTTAATTTTCACCAATTCAATTTTTAATTAAAGAAAGGCACTGAAGCTGTAAGAGCCAACAAATATGCTTCAGGACATAGAAGCAGTAGAGTAAAAAAAGTATATAATTTTTTTCTCTTCTATATTTCAACTATATAATACTTTTTACTCTCCTGTTTTAAATCCTAGACAGTATTTTCTAATGAGGTATTTTATACTGCTTAAATGTTCAAGTCTCACAGTTTAAAGAATATAGAGGAAATAAAAAAATCATATAAAAATACTTTCATCATGTCACAGGCAGGAAAACCTCAATTTTGAGAATAGCATGATTTATATAATGAGCTGAGACCAGCAAACAGTATATTGAAAAAAAAGTCAAAAACAAAAATAAACAAATAAAAAGGACAGATAATTGACAGTTTCTCGGTTTCTTATTTATTTATTTGCCCTTGTAATCTTGGGGAGGGTTAAATATAATTAAATGGCTCTTCAAATGAAATTAAGTCACCAATAGATGAAATATTTATTTGCTAGTCATCCATTTTATATTGCTACCTACTGAAAACAGGGAGCTTAAAGTTACCACCGTTTTCTGGCCCCTAAGCAACTCAACTGACACAGTGCAAAGGACATTTTAAATCTGAGCAAAAAAATAAGTAAATGATAAAATGTAGATGATTTTTAATCAAGTACACACTGTTTAAATTATACTGATAAGTAGTTAATTACTAGGTAGTAAAGAAAATTTCCATTTTTATTCCCTATTTTTTTAAATATTAGTTTTATTCCAAGATGAACAAAATGAAAGCATTGGGATAGGATGCAATACAAAGGTCTCACAGGAAACAAAACAGAATAATCCCTTGAACACAACAAAGCACACCAGAAACTGTGCACATAACCCAGACCAAACTCCACCCACTAATTTAAAAGAAGGTCATAATCTACGTAAAGAATTAAAAATATCTGGTGTAAATGAATACTAGGTTGAGAAGAAATGCCAAAGAAAAGTCCCCATTAGGATCAATTTATTCTTTGCACAAGTCTCTGAGAAAGTGTGATGGTTAACATTGTTGACCTGGCAGAATCTAGAACCACTTGGGGGATGAGCTATCAGGCACACCCTATGGAGTACTTTAATTGATATCCAATGACCTTGTCTTAATTCTGTGTCATATAATTCTGTGAGGAATAAGGGATATATAAGGACAAACTGGACTGAGCACTGCAAGCTTTCATCTCTCTTTTCCTGATAATGAATGTAATATTCCATTGCTTCAATTATCTATTGCTTTGACACCCTGCTTATGATGTACTGTATCCTTGGACTGTGAATGAGAATAAAACCCCTTTATTAAAACAAAAAAAAATAAAATAAAATAAAAGGAGGTCATAAGTAAGTAATGTCACATATGAAAGAACATCATATATCCAACTTAGAAAAGGGGATGGAGAGATGGCTCAGTGGTTAAGAGGACTGGCTGCTCTTCAAAGGACCTGGGTTCAAGGCCCAGCACCCACATGACAGCTCACAACTGCACACAGGACCTGACACCTGCACACAGACATACATGCAGACAAAATGCAAATGTAAATAAACTAATTTTGTAATCCCAGTTCCAATTTAGAAAAATCCAAACAGAACACAGGGGTTTCAAAAAAAATGTTACTATCTTTTTTACTATCTTGTATATTTCAGGAATCTTAGTATGATGTGCTTTGAGACATTTTGTTCAACTCTGTTTTGTTTCTTACAGGAAGTAAATAAGTTTTCCAGTCTCTTGAGGCTAATGTGTGTAATCAGTTTGGACAAATGGTGTCTATTCCATGCTGTCTTCTCTCCTGGGCTCTTAAATATAAAAAGCTCAGATTTTGCTTTGATGCAATATATACACACATTCATTATCCCATGTTATGTACAGTAATGCATGTAAAACTATTTTTTGTTCCCTATTTTTAATAAAGCTAGCCCCAAAGTTTGCTTTTCAAAAGAAGGATTTTAATTTGGGAGATATGAAAAATTAATGATCTTTAAAATATATTTTTAAGAGTAGGGGGTGGGCCATCATAAAAAATATAGTCCATTTCAAAAAGTTTGTTTTAAAACAGGGGGATACAAAGTGAATAGGTGTAATTAATGAAAAATTAGCAAACAAACAAACAAAACAGCATGTTTTAAAATAATCTAAATAAAAAGTAAAACACAGCTACTGGAGAGATAGCTCAATCCATAAAGCACTTACCTTGAATTTGATTGCCAGATTGAGCATAAATGCTTTATGGCACACACTTCTGATCCAAGTGCTGGAAAAATGGACCTTGAATTAGCAAGTCTGGCCTACTTGAAAAGACTATGAGAGATTATGTTTTAAAAAGCAAGACAGATAAGCACCTGAGAAACAAAAGCTGAATTATTCTCTACCTTTCCACATGTGTAGACTACATACAGTTACATGTTTTCATACACATATGTACCTTCATACAAATCACTAATTAATAACAATAACAATGTCTAATGAAGTATTTCATCAATAGTTTCTCCCAATTATTAAGGTCCCCCCAATTGGGCAAAACATAAAATTTAAACAAAAATAATTAAAAATAAACACATTCTATTTCTTTTTTATCACTTTCTTTTTTAAATTTTATTTCTTAAATATTAATCACAGGTTATTTACTTTGTATCCCAGCCGTAGCCCCTCCCTCATTCCCTGTAGAAAAAAATTAAAGCTATATTCTTACCTGACTTTAAAAGTATACTTCTACCCTTGTCTTATTCTTGCATATTCATAATTATTGCACTGTAGTGTTCAATATGCAATTCTTCTTTTTTAACGTTCTTCAGCTGCCAAGATAGCAAAAACTACTTCTACAGTCAACAAACAAAATAAATTAACAACTTCCAACAAAAAATACATTTGTAACTTGCTTCTAGTATGCCTTTGGCAATGCCCTCTTCTAAGCCATGGTCTATGAATGACTTGAGAATCTTGTCTTACTTGAATATCTCATGAAGCATTACTACTTTAACCTGTTGTAACCTAAGCAAACAGAAAACTTGTAACCTGAGAAAACAGAAAACTTTTAAAATCCATTACTTTCTGAAACTTCTACAAATAAGTCATCCTTAAATAAAACATAAGCTCTACAAGTATATGTGACAAGTAATAAAAGATTATAAAATCAGTGAGACTTTAAGGGACAATGAAACTTACTGCTTTTTCTAATCTATCAACAATTAATTTAAGAAACTTTCTAAATTATCCCTGTATATGTAAACAATGATTATCAAAACTTTGCGAATTTTTTCAGGCATGATAATTACTTGTATTAATTAGAAAATAGATATAACCTCTAGGAAAGATTGCCACTTAAAAAGCAACAATCTTACAAAAAAATGTTTGTTTTTTAACTGTAATAACAATTTACTAGTAGCTGCTGTTATCCCTCGGCTTTGTCCTATCTCTGATAGATCCAGAACTGGTTGTAGCCAGGACTATCTGCTCCCATGAATCTTTCATAACTACAAGCCTTTCTGGTCTGAATTTATACCATACTCCTACCTATAAATCAACTATAAAGAAAGTGGAGTTGTTGTTCTCAGAAGATATTTCTATCCAATACTCTTTTTTTTTTTTTTTTTTTTTTTTTTACCTAGCAAAACCTTTCCCATCCTTTAGTAACCTTATGAAAAGGCCATCCTATTTCAGGACCATTTTCTTGATGGGAGATTTCTTTTCCGGTGAAATTTCAGCACGGAACTTTCTGAAGACAGACACATGCTGAATCTGTTTTCAAAGTGAACAAACACAGGATTCCGATTTTCCAGCAAAATATGTACAGTATGGAAAAGAAGAAAATGCTTTGAGTAAAGATAAAACTTTTCAAATGAAAATAAAAAATTTTGAATACATAAAACTGTATATATATTTGCATTAACTTCAGTTCTTAAACAAGATACACCTCTCTTCCAAAGACTTTCCTTAAACAATAAGACTATAAACAGATAAGTTGAAAATGGTTTCAAATAAACTGGAAAAAAAATAGGTTTTAATATCTTCACAGTGCTTTCCGGTATAGTTTGTAATTTTCTTCTATAGAACAAAAACAGTTCCATAAAGTTACAGTTTTACTGTTCATACGTACAAGAGTCCGGGACTTAGTAATCAGTTTGAACCACGGACACTAATATGGTGTTTCCGTAAACGGGCCACCAGGCACAGGCCAACAAACCCCTTTCCTCTTAAAAGTACCCAATGCACAGTATCACTTACTGTGGCAAGTTCTACTACATCTACTAACGGCCTACAAAGGGATTTTCCCTTGTAAACGGACATTAAAAATGGTGGCTTCCTCTCCACTCAACCTCTTCAACAATCCCTAGGAACAAGCGTCAAACAGCCGCCATCTTGGCTCCCGACGATAGGTTTCCCACCCACCCTCACATTGCCGAAACAGCCAAGCAGACTGTAGATTTTACCTCTTGCTTGTCAGCCGTTACCAAGCCTCATTCCCGAGCCAGGACCTGGGCAAGCCTCCGCCGCCGTCTACCGACCTCTCTCGCTTCAACCCTGACTAAACTCGCGTCAGCCTGAGCTTGCGCATGCGCTATTCCCTGCTGCCTAACTGCAGCCTTATTCAGGCCACGCAAGACATCTAGCAGGAAACAGTGCCTTACGGATTAGGTGGAAGCGCAGGCCAGAAAAGCGGCTCTGAGTTCACACAAGGCTATGAGGTTGTGGCCACATCCGGAACTCACCAGACTAGTTTAGGGGTGTAGGCAGTACCGTAATTTAGGCCAACCTTTCTTCAGAGTGCTGGGCCTGGCTCTGGCTGGTGGAAAGAAGGAAGAGGGACCAACGTAGTTTACGAAAAGCGGCCCAGCTCCCAGAGCTTACACAAACAAATATTAAAGCTTAGCTTCAGCTACCAAGCAGAAAATCTCCTGAAAACGCGGAAGGAATTGTTTTGGTGCTCACTGAAGCAAGCGTTTGCATTATCCTTCCCTCCTTCCCGCCCCTCCCTGCCTCCACAGCCCCTGGCCCTTGTACTGCAAATACAAAGGCAAAGGAGACATTGAAAGGCTCATATATAAAAGCTCCTATATCCCACCTCATAGGGCTAGATTCTGAGTTAGTTTTCCTCTGATTCTGAAGGCATCAGATCTGTATCTCTATCAATTTATCTATCTCATTTATCTATCTGTATCTATCGATATATTACATTGATTATTTATAAATTAAATATTTATTAAGGTTTATTATTTATTCACGTACATCCAGAAAACAGCCCCTTTCTTTAATCTCCTCCTGGCCCCACCCTCCCTCCCACCCTCTTTCCCCTTTGCTTCTTCCCCTTCTCATAAAACAGGATCTTCCCATTCAACCCACCACAGCCCATCAAGAAGCATCAGGACTAAGGGCATCTTCTTCCACTGAAGCCAGAAAGAAAGCAACCCACTGTATACACATCAGAAACAGCACAGCACCAACTGCTAGGAGACCCACATGAACACCAAGCTGCCCATCAGTTACATACCTGTCAGGGACCTAGGTGAAGTGCACACATGCTATTTGTTTGGTGACTGAGCCTCTGTAAGGTGCCATAGGGCTAGGTTAGCTTACTTTGTTGGTCTTCACGCAGAATTTTTGTCCATTCTGGGTCCCTCTACCCTTTCTTCTGCTCTTCCACAAGAATTCCCTAGCTCCACCCAATGTTTGTTTCAAACTGTTGCTGCACAGAGGACTATACTCCTGTCTGCAAGCTTGTGTGTGTGTGTGTGTGTGTGTGTGTGTGTGTGTGTGTGTATATACTAGATATATATTTTTTCTGGAAGTGATTAAGTTATATTAAGAAGAAAAATGAGCATCTAGCTAAATTTTTGGATAACAGTTACATAATAAGGGGAAGGGATTCCAGGATCAATGTCTTAGATTCAACTTGTTAGGAGCTTGACCTTAGATATTCTGTAGTTAAAAATCCTTAGTTAAGAATAAAGACCTGTTAACTCCTAGGTTTTTCTGTTATACACAGTATTTTATTTGAAATTCATTTGAAATAGTGAATTAAATAGGTAGTTAATGATTACATTCCCTACTAGCTTTTGGTCATCTGAATTAAACCACTGGTCATTGTTGAGGTACAGGTTAATACTTTAGGGCTAATATTTAGTGGTCCATCATATTTCCTCTAAGAAAATTAATTGATAGGGAGGGATTGAGGGAGCGGGATACAGCTGGGATACAGAGTTAACAAAATGTAACTAATAAGAAAAAATATTAAAAAAATAAAATTTGCTTAAAAAAAGAAAATTAATTGATTATGAAAGTTTTAATTATAAGGATTCTCATATCATACAGTTTGACAGTGACATCCATAAAGAAACATTAGGATGTACAAGGCAGAGATATAGCCTTTCTCTCTTTCCCTTTTCATATAATATAGGATTATATTGTAATATATAATGTTTTCATATAATATAGGAAAACAATACTAAAATCTTACACATAAGGAAGCTAATCAAGAATGAGGACCCTGGGTAAGATGCTCAGTCTTCATTTAAAAA